>JAGXOD010000082.1:3567500-3632500 GCA_020368025.1 Brachyhypopomus occidentalis | reverse complement strand
CATTTCCACCCATATTTATTACATTGTGATCATTTGCCTGAATAAATATGTATTTTCCAGCCATGGCTAATTATAAAGTCATGTAAAACACGCAGCATTTCTGCTTGCTGAAGAGGTGGCCATACACGCATTAGCATACTGGCCTCACTGCAGACGCCTGCATAATGGCCTAGCTGGACGAGCGGCTGTGTACGGCTCACGCTCTCTGTGTAGGATGAATCTCATTACCGGGACAACGCGTCATCTCCGGTCAGCTCTGGACAGCATCATGCCTCCGTGACATTACTGCTTGTTTATTTGGCGTGACCCTAATTGAAAATCATAGCAGGTGTGCCCTTTACCGCTGTAATCTCATTAGCAAACTTCACGGATGTGTCAGGAAAGGAGTTTGTGCAGTGATGCTGGCAGCCGACGCCCGGCGTCCAGCCTCACGTCGGGGGAGCTGCTGCCCTCTGAAGTGTCGCCGAGCTGAACGCCAGACATCACAGACCAGACATCACAGACCAGACATCAGCGACCAGACATCACAGACCAGACACCACCATCCAGACATCAGCGACCAGACATCACAGACCAGACATCAGCGACCAGACATCACAGACCAGACACCACCATCCAGACATCAGCGACCAGACATCACAGACCAGACATCACAGACCAGACGCAACCATCCAGACATCAGCGACCAGACATCAGCGACCAGACATCACAGACCAGACACCACCATCCAGACATCAGCGACCAGACATCACAGACCAGACGCCACCATCCAGACATCAGCGACCAGACATCAGCGACCAGACATCACAGACCAGACACCACCACCACGAGCTCACGTTCATATCACAGAACGTTTCATTGGGCAGCACTGGTCCAGGCTCAACAAGAAGACATGTTTACAAAGCTTTACGCTCCCCCAGACATGCTCCTTCAAAATAAGAAACATGTGCAGGTTAAATGGCGGCCTAAACATATTAATAGTTAAAATCGCCGCATGCTGTCTGACCAATGGGCCGAGCTCCACTGTGGAGCTCCACCCTAACCCTAACCCTAACCCTAACCCTAACCCTAACTGTACTCAAACTGAGGGAGGCGACACTGTGGAGGCATTTGCAGCTGTAGCTTCTGCTCTGCTAATGGGAACGTCGTCTCCTTCCTGCGTGATCACATTAGTAAGATTCCCCATGAATAATTCCAGGTGCGGGCGGACCTGTAATGGCTTGCATTTGCTCCTGGAGGGCTGTCTGTGGGACTCCCAACACTAATCCCTCCTTCACACGCTGGTCCACATTTACCCAGCGCAGAAACCTCATTTAAGGCCATCCATCACTGCTCCGCCATCAGGGAAGAGAGAGGCGGAAAAGACCAGCGCCACATAAATGCCAACGAGACGTGCGTGCTGTGGTTGAGAGGCGGGGCCCACACGTGTCCTTTATTGACTTTAGTGCTGAAGCGACTATCGCCATGACGAGAGGATAAGACGAAGTCGGATAAAATAAAACGTCAGTGCACGTGACCCCTGCCGAACCTCACGGGTCCGGCTGGCGCTTAAAGAGCAACAGTTTAAACAAAGTTCCCGTGTCCAACTTCTCCGCTCGCCACGGAAGCATGTGAGCGGATTACTGGTGACAGCGCGACGCCTGTTCAAACGCACCATCGCCTGCTTCATCGGAGAGGGCTGGCACCGCACGGCGGCCGCACGGCGAACTCGGCCCAACTCAAACAAACAGGGCGTTCCAACGACGCAGTACGGTTGCCTCCGCTTCAGACAACGTAACGGAGCTCTGGCTGTGCGGGCGCTGCACACGCTAACAAAGCTTGTGCCCGTACGAGGGAATGAAAGAAAACGTCATCGCTGACAGAACACGTGTCCCGAACGGGCATGCAGAGGCACACGCATGTATGAGCAGAAGGTTTGACAGAAGCGGAGCGTCTGTGATCGCGGGCGCCGCAGACGCTCCGACCGTGACCTCGCCGTGTGTGAAGTAAGACGGCGCACCTGTCAGGTCGCTCAGTCCGGAGCCGAAGGCACTAACGATGAAGTCGGCTCTCAGGCGGATGACCTGCTCCGTGTCTTCCCACCACTCTCCCTCCTCCGTCTGCTCCGTGCGACAGAACTCCACGGCGTGCACGCGCCCCCCCCTCAGCACCACCTCCCTCGGGCACAGGAAGGGCAGGAACTCACACTTCTCCTCCTTGGCCAGCTCCATCTACACAGACAGCGAAGAGGAGTCAACGCCCAGTGGCCACGCCCGGCCGCTCACTACGCTCCGAGCTGGGGGACTCGACATTGGGCCAGCGAGGCGACCTGGCCATCCGCAGCAGAGCAGAACAACGGGGCATCTCGCTTCCAGCCTCGGGACGCGCTGAAGTTTCTGTTTATCTCATTAAAGGGCAACACAGTCGAAAAAGACTTAAAACAGAACAAGAAAAACTGTGCATAACTAAAATAGGACCTTTAGTAAAGTCAAGCAACCTACAGACAGGGTCCCTTGGACCAGAGTTCCTCTGCTGCTGTGATAGGTCTATAAAAAACCAGCAGCTTGCGAATGATGGCCGATGATTCCCTCGTCGTCAGCGTTCGCCCGGCCTGTCTCCGCTCACACGGACGCACACACTGCTCACGCAACTAATATTTTTTTCCCCTTCCTGCGAAGGTTACATACACCTACAAGAGGTCTAAACTTAATATACCTTATAAACAAACGTAATTAGCTGCAGGTGAGAGCTGCAGTATTGCTGAGGGTCTCTGCAGGTGAATGTAAACACATGAGAGTAATTATCTACTTTTCCTTTTTTTCTTTTAGTTATTTCTGTCGTTTCTATGGCAGCAGGAGGTGGGCGGGCAGAAGGGCAACACGTGTCATGGCAGCAGTAATCTTTGGAGGATGATTAAGAATAGACTTCGTCATTTACTATATTACTTTGTCTCTGTATTTTTTATTGATCGGTACTTTTCTAACTTTAACGCATTTACTGAGCTAAGGAACATCATATTCCACTGATATATAAAAAATGATAACTTTTCACAAGTGATGTCAGTGAAAGAACTCGGAGAACTACACGGCATGATGTCCTGATACACACCACTTTGTTGCCTACCACTTTCTCTCCACAGGCGACTTTTGAAATGTACCCCAAAACAGCGAATTCTGGGGATGAAAAGATTCTGCTTTTTTACCCTACAAACCTGTGGTAGATATGACACACCTCTCAAAGCCAATCCTAGTGGAGCTCTGCTCAAGCTGACTGGAGTCATTACCAGAGGAGGAAGTACACAGCAGTCTACTGCCTCTCTCTCTCTCTCTCTCTCACTCTCTCTCTCTCACTCTCTCTTTTGACAGTAATCTCCCCCTAAAAGCAAAGACAAGCCCCTGCAATAAATGAGGGAGGCGAGGCTTACGAGAGGTGTCAGTGGGCCAGAGAGAGGCAGGACGTTCTCATGGATGTCTTAATAACCCCTGTGTCTGACACTCCCCTCCCAAGACCAAATATTAATAAGCTGCTGCCTGCTGTTGGCTTTCTGTCTCTTCCTCTCCCACTCTGTCTTACAGTCCCCCCCCCCCCCCCCTCCTGCCCCCGTAACACCCCCACCCCCCTCCTGCCCACGTACACACCCCCACCCCTCCCCCCCCGCCCCCTCCTGCCCCCGTAACACCCCCACCCCCCTCCTGCCCACGTACACACCCCCACCCCCCCCCCCCCCCCCTCTCCTGCCCCCGTAACACCCCCACCCCCCTCCTGCCCACGTACACACCCCCACCCCTCCCCCACCCGCTCACCTCCTGCCCCCGTAACACCCCCATCCCCCTCCTGCCCCCATACACACCCCCACCCCTCCTGCACCCGTAACACACCCAACCCCGCAACACCCCCCACCCCTCCCCCACCCGCTCACCTCCTCCGGGACGGCGCGGATGTTGGTGAAGCCTCGTCGGAACACCACGTAGACGCGGCGGGCGCCGCAGCGCAGGGCGGAGGTGGCGCAGTCGAAGGCCGTGTCGCCCGCGCCCAGGACCAGCACGCGTCCGTGCAGCTGCGGCAGAGGCGGGCGGAGGCAGCCGCACATCCCTGGCCCCGCCCCCAACACGGACACGCACCACCGGACCAGCCGGAGAGGGAGAAGAAGGAAAACCCAGTTACCGTTCCCGCTCAGCGGCTCAGCAGACACTAGTACTTACGGCGGTGTAAAATTGCATTTTGCAGTCTGCAGACACAGCATGGCGCTATCGAATTATTCTGCTCTGATGAGAGGCAGAGCCCCACCAAAGCTCTTTTTTGCTCCTCGGCGAATGTCTTCGTGGAGGTAATCTCAATCGCCGGCACCTCACGCACCGCCTTTTTATCCTTATCTTTGATACGGATGACTACCGATTCTATCCAATGCAGCTGATTTCAACATGTGATAATGGGGACCACTGAATCTATCAGCATGTGATCGGCTCAGGCCTTCCAGGATATGCTGCACAAAGGAACATAAAAGACTCCTTCCACCAGGCAGAAATGAACAATGTGGCACACACACACACACACACATACAGGCACAGACACACACGCACACGCAACATGCGCTCACACACACTCGAGTACACGCTCACGCACACATACACACAAACAAAAAAGTATGAAAACACACTGCATACTCCACTGCATAATGAATATGGACATGTCCACTTGTGCTGGGTATACAGACACTTCCAAAGATGTCAAGGCTATGAAATTAGCCTTGCTGCACTCAAAGGCCTTATGTAACGCACTTTAGGAAACAGGAGCATTTCGGAGTCAATAGGTAAAAGTTCTCAGCAAACTAATTTCTAAGAGTCTTTACCTGGTTTACTGGCCTTGGCAACTAGTGGGAGAAAATCCTTGGAGGTATAAAATCCCTGCTCCACGGAGAGACCTTCAAAGATCCTGTGCTTGTTAGCTTGAGGTAGACCTGCAGAAAAGCAGCATGAAAACGCCATCAGCACTCCACTGCTATTACTCCCTGAAATGAATACAAGCTGTAAATTAAAAAAAATCTTTTCTTCCCTCCAGACATAAACTGGTTGACAGGTATGATTGCCCCCAGTATAGTTATAAAATGTAATAGCCTTCTTCACTGAAGCAATGCATTTAAAGAAACAAAATTTAAAATCTATAGATGTAGACAGGACGTACAACACAGCACAACTGTCATGTCTGGACACGGGTTCCTCCACAGTACACGTGTCTCCCATTTTCAGCTCCCGTCACCACAACGGTTTCCGTTTTCTCTCTTTACACCCTTGGTTTTTAAATATAGTTCGCCCCAACACATCCCCGTGCGCCTGTGCGTCCATGCATGCGCCCGGCGTTCGCAGGCGTCGCTAAATGCGGCCCTGAGTTGGCGGTGTGGAGCGTGCGGGGCCCCGCCCCCCAGTGGTGAGGCCCCGCCCCCAGTGAGAGGCCCCGCCCCCAGATGTGAGGCCCCGCCCCAGTTGTGAGGCCTGGTATTGAATATCCCCCACACTGGCTGCGTCAGACATGTTGGCATTAACCTCACCACACCACCTCTTCATCATCCTCATGATTTAGGAGGGGAGCAATATTTAAATATAATCTTCAGGGATGTCTGACAAAGCCTCTGATTGGTCATAACCTGCCATTATCACTCCCATTCAGAAGAAACGCAAGCAGATGTTAGCGCGGATGCACCTTAGCCTCAGGTGCTGCGGGGAAGATTTATTTAGGAGGTGTTTAAAAGCAACAACTACAGATTATTACCCGATACCAATTCGTTTCAAATGCGATTATTGTTTCTTTTTACATCGGAAATTTCTTGAGGACTGAAACGTGAGCCGCGGGGGGACAAAGACAAAGACGTCCCACCCAGTGACTGAGAGGGAAGACAGACAGCGTCTGCTGTCAAAATCAATTAGCTTTCATTGCATACGTTTCAGTGTTAATCTGATTTCAAGAAACTACCCTGGCAAAATTCTACATTACAGCATACTTTAATGGATTTTACTGTCTCTAATACTCCACTCAGCCACGTTTTGCCCAATTTGTACACATCATGGCAGCGCAGGGCATGATATCCTGATGAATCCTTCCTCCCACATACCTTGTTAGGGATCACATTCTTAATTTATTCTTTTTTTTGGCTTAGAAAACATGGATGTCATGATTTTTTGTGAGATGAAAGCGCACCCTGTAATTAAGAAAGTTACACTCATTATTAATAAAACTAGTCATTAAATCATACAGTAATTAGGTGGCCACATTTCATCTAGACAAAATCACACCTTTGCCATCATCAATAACACAGTAATTAGCAAGTGTTTCAAAGTTAGTCATGCCAAGCCAAGCTCGCCTTTCTGTTCCGAAGGAGAATCACTTATCAGCCGCATAATCAGCCTGCCAACCCTGTAAGGGGTGATGTGCACTGGACAACTGCCATATCTAACGTCTGTAATGAGCATCAATACGGATGTAGAACAACTGTTGGGACCACATCCTACACACACAGGAACTCAGCGCGTATGGACACGAACACCTCACGGCTCTGTACGCTGAGTTATAGACCTGCGTTAAACACGAGGATTCTACAATAAGGAGATTGGACAGTGGGCTGGACTCACTGAGCTCCTGACACTGTTCAACAGGAGGGCAAGAGTGACGAGCGCAGGACCTTTGGTGTGCAGTAATTATGACGGACCAATAAAATCCTGCCACGGAACACGTTCACGCAGCGGTGTCCTTGAGTGGGGAGGAGCTCTCCCTTTGAATGCTGGGTATTTGGGCATGGCCACTGGCGCTGTTCCTCAGAGAGATTTATTAAAAGAAGAGGTAGGTGCAACAAATCTTCCAACACTTTCTCATACATAAAAATGACCGGCGGCACATGAATAACACGAACAAACAGAAGAACCTGCAGCTTCCCCGAGGTTGCCATTCGCTTAACACTCTGCTTACGCAGGTGAAGAAGCTCCCGGAACTTATAGCACATTAGCCTTTCCTGTCAATTTATTCACTGTGGGGAAGGGGGGGGGGGTAAAAATGGAGCAGGAAGAAGAGGGAATGTCAGCAGAGCGTCTTGACAAAGCGGATTTAAGTGGATGAACGCCAGTCTGTGACAACTCTTTCTGAACGCGATGCATCTCCATTTGGCCCGAGCTGCACACAAGGGTTCCGATTCCCCCACGGACCCGCCCGGACCCGCCCGGAACCGCCCGGAGCCGACTGGAAGCGATTATGCGTTTGGGTCTGTCCCTTTATGAAGGATCAAAAACAATAAATCATCTGCTGGGGACGCTTCACTGGCTAGCAGGCTCACGCTCGTTAATCATGCGTTATCAGTAAGCATCAGAGGGACGTAGGCGGGGCTGGTGGGCGGGGTCTCCGCTAGCATCGGCCTATCCCGACTGTCCTCCAGTGAGCAGTCTCTGACCCTGCTCACACTTAAGAACTGCACCAGGACGAACGAGGAAGCAAAGGCCGTGGTGTTAAGTAACGCCGGATCACACTAAGTGCATTAAGATTTAACAGAAAATAAAGATCTCCCAGGCAATAAGCGCCTTATTTCTGCCATATTCATTAACCTTGGCTTCAGTAAAAATGGAGTCTCCCCAAAGAGAACTCAGAAAATGGCTTTTTTCCCCCGCTGCTATATGGAAGCTAATCAATGTCACTAGGTTTCTGTTTTTTGAGGGATACAAAACCATCATGATTCACATCTTTGAGTTCAGATATCAAAGATTTTCAAGGCATAATGTTCCAGGCAAAAGGCCTTGCGTAATGTATAACGTAAAATGTCATATTGACTAATTGCAAAGAGGTAGTAATCACTGTGGAAAGCTTTGCAAATCAACGAGCTTTCATTAGTTCTATATAACTAAATATCTGAACCCTGTTCAGTATAACGCTGTTCAGTATAACCCTGTTCAGTATAACCCTGTTCAGTATAACGCTGTTCAGTATAACCCTGTTCAGTATAACGCTGTTCAGTATAACCCTGTTCAGTATAACCTGCTGTTCAGTATAACACTGTTCAGTATAACGCTGTTCAGTATAACCCTGTTCAGTATAACCCTGTTCAGTATAACACTGTTCAGTATAACACTGTTCAGTATAACACTGTTCAGTATAACACTGTTCAGTATAACCCTGTTCAGTATAACCCTGTTCAGTATAACCCTGTTCAGTATAACCCTGTTCAGTATAACCATGTTCGGTATAACCATGTTCAGTATAACGCTGTTCAGTATAACCCTGTTCAGTATAACGCTGTTCAGTATAACACTGTTCAGTATAACACTGTTCAGTATAACCCTGTTCAGTATAACCATGTTCAGTATAACGCTGTTCAGTATAACCCTGTTCAGTATAACGCTGTTCAGTATAACCCTGTTCAGTATAACCCTGTTCAGTATAACCATGTTCAGTATAACCCTGTTCAGTATAACGCTGTTCAGTATAACCCTGTTCAGTATAACCCTGTTCAGTATAACGCTGTTCAGTATAACCCTGCTCAGTATAACCCTGTTCAGTATAACGCTGTTCAGTATAACCCTGTTCAGTATAACGCTGTTCAGTATAACATTGTTCAGTATAACCCTGTTCAGTATAACCCTGTTCAGTATAACCATGTTCAGTATAACCCTGTTCAGTATAACCATGTTCAGTATAACGCTGTTCAGTATAACCCTGTTCAGTATAACCCTGTTCAGTATAACCCTGTTCAGTATAACGCTGTTCAGTATAACCCTGTTCAGTATAACGCTGTTCAGTATAACGCTGTTCAGTATAACCCTGTTCAGTATAACGCTGTTCAGTATAACCCTGTTCAGTATAACGCTGTTCAGTATAACCCTGTTCAGTATAACCCTGTTCAGTATAACCCTGTTCAGTATAACCCTGTTCAGTATAACCCTGTTCAGTATAACCCTGTTCAGTATAACCCTGTTCAGTATAACGCTGTTCAGTATAACCCTGTTCAGTATAACCCTGTTCAGTATAACCCTGTTCAGTATAACCATGTTCAGTATAACGCTGTTCAGTATAACCATGTTCAGTATAACGCTGTTCAGTATAACCCTGTTCAGTATAACCCTGTTCAGTATAACACTGTTCAGTATAACCCTGTTCAGTATAACCATGTTCAGTATAACCCTGTTCAGTATAACCCTGTTCAGTATAACCCTGTTCAGTATAACCCTGTTCAGTATAACGCTGTTCAGTATAACGCTGTTCAGTATAACACTGTTCAGTATAACCCTGTTCAGTAACGCTGCCTTTAATGCGACTTTGTGCATTGATCTGCTCCTCTCCTTGTTGCTACAGTTTTCTTTCACACATTTTTTATATTAATGTCTTGACCTTATTTCTAATATTTCTTTATCAACTCTCTCTCTCTCTCTCTCTCTCTCTCTATATATATATATATATATATATATATATATGTGTGTGTGTGTGTGTGTGTGTGTGTGTGTGTACACACACACACACACACACATATATAGTCAAATATGTTTTTTTCTGTGATACTGTATTTCATTTGACAAGAGTCTATGCAGGACCATGGACAGCTCTTCATGGTTTTCAGTGGTTATTTTTGACAAGAGAGAGGAAGATAAACTGTACACATATATAAGTATATGTATACCTCATTTAGGATTTGGTCATAGAATGAAATTTGAGTTAAATTTAGAAGATAAATATTTTAAAAGATCGAAAGAGGCAAAATGTTCAGTGTTTTTGAACGCGTGCTTGAACTCTGTAATGGCTGACGTTAGTGTGCAACGCCACACTAGATTTCCTTTGTTAAATGTGTTCAGTGCTCTTGCATCTCTCACATCTAACACTGCTAAGAACAAGAGCCACAGCTGAGCCTCAGTAAATGTCTGTTCTCAGATCAGTTGTGTGCCCTTTAGGAACTGCGCCTCCTTTTATGAGCAGTGGGCAAAAAGGCAAGTCTGTGGTACACTGAACTCATATTCTTTCTTCTTGCCCCTCGCACACAGATTAGATTCTCCGAGTTGGGCGGCCAGGAAACAGAGCGTCACCTTCACAACGGAAGCTGTTCAACTAACAGACAGGAAGTTAATGGACCAATTTTAACCTTATACCTTCAGGAAAGAAAGAGGAGTGGCCGCTTTAGCCATCCCTGTTCCTGTGCTGAACAACGCTAGCGTTTATGTGCTAGCGTTTATGTGCTAGCGTTTACGTGCTAGCATTTATGTGCTAGCTTATGTGCTAGGGTTTATGTGCTAGCGTTTATGTGCTATTGTTTATGTGCTAGCGTTTATGTGCTAGCTTATGTGCTAGCGTTTATGTGCTAGCGTTTATGTGCTAGCGTTTATGTGCTAGCGTTATTTCTGTATTATCACATGACTCTTTTCGTGCATCAGCATTCTGTACAGTTCACTCGAAACCAGACCGTGCTAGGAATGGCGGATCTGTTCATTGCGACATTTTTTGTTTTGAACTCCAGCGGGTCCAGAGAGGATGTGAGGCCATGCAGAAATCTCACACGGTGCACAGGGCAGCGTGGCAGCTAACGGGTTAACGCCATCGTTAAAGCTAAGGAGTCCTGAGTCAGCTTCTTAAGCCTACGGCCCAGAAACAATGCCCTTATCACGCTGCCTCAAGACACCTCCCATTCCCCCCAGTGCCAGGAAGAGATTTGCATGTCAATCAAGCCTGCGGATGACATTTTAAAAGCCTGTAAAGGCCTAGTGTGAAATCACAGAAATTAATTGCAAACACCCCACACTTTCATTTTCTGTGGGAATTGAAATTCCTTTACATCCCTTTGTAGAGAGAAATCCCAAAATGGCTCACATAAACGCGCCACTGTGAGTAGTGAGCCGGGATCAAAGGTCTTGGGGCGTTTTGACACAATAAGTTTCTACCTTCTTTTTTTTTTTTTGTAAATTCAGTACTGAGGACAAACAAAGAGCTTCAGGGAACATTTGAATTTCTAAGATCAATATATGACAGCACGCTTCTTTTTTTTTTACATAAACCTAAATTAAGCTGGTAAGCATTTTGCCACATTTGTAGATGTGGGTATTATAATTTGAAATGCATTGTAATTTAAAGAAAAAACAATGAGTAAAAGCAAATTTCTTGGCGTGTGTCTAAGGATGTGCAGGACATCCAGATTCCCCAGCGTGGAGGCTGGTGTAGGTCTGGGCGGAGGCTGGTGTAGGTCTGGGCGGAGGCAGTGACCTGGACAAGCCTGTGCAGAATGGCCAGGCCACGGAGCAGGATTCAGCTCACTCAGCAACTCTGGGACCAACACGGTCCAAACTGTGTCTAGAACTCATGTAGAACACCTGATCTAGAACACCTAATCTAGAACGCGTGATGTAGAACGCCTGCTCATGTGTTATATAATGTGCAGTTCTGACTGTCAACAAACAGAAGTACAGTAAGTGCAAACAGGTCAAAAGTAGAAAGAGCGGGAAGAACGGGGGGAGAGGGAGAGCGGAAACTAACCGCATGTGGCAATTTTCGGTGGGCGTGCCGCTCACAGACGGGGTGGGGGAGGACGGTATGAGTGGACAGCGCTGATAAGGTGTGTTGCCTGAGAGCGTTCAGGTCAACAAGGGAAAGGAGGTGAACAGCCCGGAGGGGGAGGGGCGGCTGGAGGGGCAGGCAGCAGAGAGGCGTCCGCCGCTGAGAGGCAGCAGGCGGCCCCAGCAGGCGCCCTTAGCTTAGCCTGGTAGGACACGGCGGCTCGCCGAGGAAAATGAGAAGCGGATGGGGTTGCGGGCGGAGGCTGAGCTGTGTGGCGCTGCCTATTGTGGAGCAAATCGTCTGAAGCCATTATGGGAGGAATGGGCCACCTGGTCAGCAAACTGCAGTCTCACAGTCTAACTGTGTGTGTGTGTCTGTGTGTGTGTGTGTGTGTGTGTGTGTGTGTGTGTGTGTGTGTGTGTGTGTGTGTGTGTGTGTGTGTGTGTGTGTGTGTGTGTGTGTGTGTGTGTGTGTGTGTGTGTGTGTGTGTGTGTGTGTGTGTGTGTGTGTGTGTGTGTGACATGTGCTGAACAGACCAAAGTGGAGGAGAGGAGGAAATACAAATACTGACCTATCCCAATGAAGACGGCCTGGAAGCCCTCCTCCCTGAGCGAGCGCAGCGTCATGCCATCCTGCCCGAGTCCTTTCTCACACACGACCTGTTGGGGAGAGACGCTGGAGTTTTACCCAGTCTCCCCTCATGCACAGAGGGTAACGAAGGTCCTCGCAGCTCATTGGTACGCAGGGCTACGGCTGCTCTGATTGGGACTGCAGAGAGTGTTTCTGACTTCTCCAAGGCCAGTCAAAGTGACTCCTGAACCACCCTCCCCCCCGATTGTTTTTGTACAGGAACGTGGAACGTGCGGAATGCGTCTGGTGTCCCGCCTGGTCCCGCCCCTCTGCCCCGCCCCTCTGCCCCGCCTCCTCAGCAATGGCCAGCAGTGGTGAGGTGGAGTCTCCCGTGCGGAGGATGCCGGGCAGGTGTGCGGGAGGAACAGGACTATCGATTGCCCTTTCTCACCGCACTGGCATTCAGGCGGCAGACGGACGAGTGGCCGGCACCCTGAGCCGCCTGCATTCCTAATGCGGCTTTTAATTGTTCTTTATTAATGCGGCTGACATTTGGGCTACTGATCCTCCCTGAGACCTGTCACCTTCCGCAGGAGAGAGGGAGCAGAGACAGAGGGGGGAGGGCAGGCAAGGGCAGAGAGGGGCTGAAAGAGAAAGGGAAGGGTCAGAAAGTGTGTGGTGAGAAAGAGTGCAGGCTCGCGTGTGAGAGCGCGAGACAGTGTGTGTGTCCGTGTGTGTGTGTGTGTGTGTGTGAGAGAGCGAGACAGGTAGAGGGATTGTGGCAGACACGCAGGGAGGCACAGTGTGTGCGTGAGAGGGTGGCAGACGGTGTGTGTGCGCGAGAGCGACAGACAGTGTGTGTGTGTGTGTGTGTGTGTGTGTGTGTGTGTGTGTGAGAGGTGAGATGCTGCTTATTACCTTCACTCCCACGTCTTTCATCAGATCCAGCTCAAACTGAACCACCTCGTAGGGCAGACGGAACTGAGGGATCTCGGAGGAGCTGAAACACAGCGGGACACGAGACATGAGAGAGGCGTGAAGGGACAGAGGAGGACGAGGAGGAGAGGAAGGGTGAGGAAGGCTCAGGAGGAGACGAACAGGAAGGGACAGACAGAGAGAGAGAGAGGGAGAGAGAGAGAGAGAGGGAGAGAGAGAGAGAGAGAGAGAGGGAGAGAGAGAGAGAGAGAGAGAGAGAGAGGAGAGAGAGGGAGAGAGAGAGAGAGAGAGAGAGGGAGAGAGAAACCCCTCTCCTCACACGGGGCATTTCCCGTGTTGCTCCGTTTGATGTGTTAGGTGTTTGGAATCTCATGTTGCTCTCAAACTCCAGTTGCTCATTGCCATGCGCGGCAGCTGACCCCGTGGCTCCCACACGCTCCCCACCAGCCATCAGCACGCTGGCCCACAGCCGTCTGGCTCCGACAGCAGGACGGGGGAATTGATAACCCCGCTCCACCTCGGCATTTGAAAGATGAATATTCCCAATTACAGGGAACATTCATTAATTATTCTGACCTTATGCAACATCCTTCATATCGATCGTGGCCAGTCTGATCAACAAAGCCCTTTACCGTGCCAGACCAGGTAGCCAGTGTGGAATGCTGAACGTGAAACGCGGGTCAGACAGGTGTACCAGACAGGGGGACGGGGGGACAGGGGGACGTGGGGACAGGGGGACAGCGGACGGGGGGAGACTGCTTACCTCAGTCCGCCGACGTACTTCTGCTTCTCGAAAATTGTGATGTTATCATAGCCAAGCCGTGCCAGAAACGAGGCGCAGCTGATGCTGGCGGGACCGCAGCCAATCAGAGCTATCTGTGAGTGGTAGCTGTCAGGCATCTCCTCTGGAGGTGGGAGATTAGGGCTCCTCACCTGAGGAATACCCATCTTACTGAAGACCTGCCAATGGAGCCAGAAACACACGCACACGCGCACACACACACACACACACACACACACACACACACACACACACACATGCACACACTCGCGCAAATGCACACGCACACACACATACACACACGCATGCACACACACACGCAAACGCACACACAAACACACAGGAAGTTAAGAGTGACGCTTTGTTTGAAAATGTTCCTACTCATACATAGCTACATAGAAGGGAGTCGTGGAAGTGACTGTGAGACAGTACAGCACACGTGTCACCCGACTACTGTCTCAGGGCCTGAGCACAACTAGCACAGATCTCAGGGCCTGGGCACAACTAGCACAGATCTCAGGGCCTGGGCACAACTAGCACAGATCTCAGGGCCTGGGCACAACTAGCACAGATCTCAGGGCCTGGGCACAACTAGCACAGAGCAGCACATACCACACAAAAGTCATTTATTCCATCAGCAACTATATGAAGACATCAAATGAAGATTGCTGGGAAGATCCATAAAGAAGAAAGCAAGTTATCCAAACAGGCTTTAATGAGAAGCCTGTAGCACTATATCTATTAGCAGCTGTAAAATGAGGAGACGAGCGCTTTGTCTTCTTAATAAGATTATCAAGATCCATACATAGAGGCTTGTATTGTTAATACAATATTATGCCTGAGCAGGCAACATTATAGGTGATATTAATTTAGTTATTCATGAATCTCATGAACTGTGAAGCCCAAAGTGTTGCATGACAATGCATTTCTAATAACCCCTGGAAGCACTTCAGCGACCCACCCTATTACCACCACCACAGACAAACAAACAGAGCATCAATTCCAAACATAATCTTTGGCTTCTAATTCTCATCATCTAATTGAAACAATGCACTGCAAACCACACCTGACAACCCGCCCTGTTGCCCCCGCTCCCCGCCCCCGTCCCCTCCGTTGCCCCTGCCCCCATGCCCCACCCCCTGAACCCAGTTGCCCCGCCCCCTGCCCACCGTTGCCCCGCCCCCTGCCCACCGTTGCCCCGCCCCCGTCCCCTGTTGTATTCAAATGAGCCGTATTAGCTGTATTAGACTCCTGCCTGCACTCAAGAGAGGGGGGGGGGCATCTGTTGAAGGGAAGCACTGTACATTTGGTGGGGTTTGGGGGGGTGGGGGTGGTGGGGGGGGTGGTGGTGCTGCGTGCATGCGGGTGGAGGCCGTGTGGACTGTGCCATCTATAGACCGAAGCGCTGCGCACTGGCCCCTAACTGGAACGGGGTCTTCATCTGCAGGTGTGGCACGGCGGTGGGGGGAGGGCGAACCAGACGCTCTGCCTGCCGTTAACTAATTACCGTCTGTGGAGCCAGACTGACCTCTCACGTTTAGGCAGCGTGGAGCCACCACCTGGACCTGAGCCGCCTAATAAGTCACGGCAGACGTGGGTGGCCAGAGAGACCAGACGATTTCGTAACGCCGTCTTTGCACGTCATAGATCCCTTATTTGTTCTTCTTCTACGCTCCCGCCGCTAGGGGCCCTGGGACGTTGTGAGGGTGTCAGAGCCGAGCTCGTCATCCTGCAGCTCGTTAAACCCACGTGGCGTCTCAGGATCAGAACCGCAAACGCACGTGTAAGATAAACGTCAGCGCCAGCAGGCTGCTCACCTCGGAGAGGGAGCTGAGTTCACTTGTCGAACGGGGGAAAGAAAGTGAATACAGTCATACAACCCTGTGAAAACAATGTTTCACAATTCTGTTGTCGTTAATTCATCCGCTTCTGAACTACAATGTCAAAGTCATCATAGGATATTCTCTCTCTTGAAAATGACCGGCGATATTCCTGCCACTTCTGGAACCTTCCGCCTCACAGCGTGGAGAGGGGAGGCTTCATTAGAACACCAGCATCCTCAGTTGCAGTGGCAGAGGGCCACGGGTCAAAGACAGCAATCCGAGCCCACACACTATCTCTGACATTTTCATTTAATTAGCAGTTACCATGGAACTAAATAAAGCTCGCTATGACAATGACAAGAACAGATACTCTGATTATCTTCAAGCTGCACCATGGAATAAGCCACCTGTAGTTCCAATCATTATTCCGCAGGAGAAAACAAGGAGGCAGATGATCAAACAAATTCTACATATAGCGGTTCAAAAACCCCAAGCTTTACGCCAAAAGCTGCCACCGCTGATAACAGTCGCGGCACACAGCAAGCATCCAGTGGCCGCGAGCAAATCTCCACGGAAATCCACGTAGTGTGAACCAAGCTGCCTTGCCGAGGCCGCTTCAGCAAGCCAAGCCACGCCCCCCTCCTTTAGTCCTTCCTTCTGAACAGGAAATGAAGGGCGACTGACATTAACATACTCTGTTTTAGACATGAAAGCTCCTCCCTCGCTTCCTTTAGCTTCTGAACACTGGCGTCCTAACAGAGTCGGCTGTGTTGGCTTTGAGCTGGGGCACCTCAGCCCTCTGGGTTCAGCCTGGCCTGTGATGGCGGAACCACCCAGCTGAAGCAGGAGTGGGGGGTTGGGGGATGGGGGGGTACGACAGAGAGGCCTCATTACTACCGCACTGCTAGCCTGTGCTGTCTTTTCTCCACGGACTGTATCAGCCAAACAGAGGAGGGAGAAGCTCCTTCTCCAGCAGGGCAGAGGCAACGGGGCGATGTGTAGCTCCTACAGGCCCCTGCGTGCTTGTGGAAACACAACAACGCACAAGGAAGAGAACCCCTGGCTTTCCAACGCACGGCGGCAGCCTCACAACACCACGACCAGGGACTCCAGGTAGGACGAATCTACGCAATCTATTAATACAGAAGTGAAAATAAAGTGTAAAGGCAAATAAGTGGTTTTAAAAGTACATCAAAGGTTCTATAGTCTAAAGACTAATGCTTTCATAGCCATTAATTAGCAGTCTTAACAATAAGCACTGGACTTAACTTCAGTGCCTTTGCAAAGTCAAGTTGCTGCTAGAGAATCTGCAGACGATCAATAATTGCTCTGTTTCTCCTCTCAATCCCCCTTAAATATAGGAAACCCGACATGGATTAAACCAATATCACAGGTAGGTGAGTTTACACGAATACTATAAAATCAGTGTCAGTATTAATGTAGAGTTTCAGTGTCATTTCTGTGCACGAGTCTTTCATAGATCAACGGCCAATGCATTTATGCTTTTACCAGAAAGCATAAGCATTCATTTCGTCTTTTTCTCTCTCCCACCGTTGCTTCCCACCTCTCGTACAATCATGGGCCCTGCTGGCCACACGAGGGCTGAGAATGTTCCGCACTCCAATTTCGTGGCTTCGGGATCCCAGGTAAGTCTGTTCCTTAATTTGTGTTCAGGCAGTTATGTGCTAATTGGTTAGCACTGTGATGGGACAGAACCTCTGACATTATCACAATGTGCATTTACATAAAATTAGAGCTAGTTCCCACCTCGAAGGTGCTTCCATTTAGATCGCAAATGAAAAAGACATTTTGAAAGTCTTCTGAAAGTCTGGCTGATGGTCACAGGGAGCCACTTTATAGGGAGCCTCGCTAATGCTGGTTAGGCCTCGTGCTTAGCGCTCGCGCTACTGCCAACACGTACCTCAGTGGCAAACTGCTGCAGGCCGCCGATGCTGATGGGTCCCTCCTCAGAGGCGTAGAGGTTGCAGCCGCCCATGCACAGGTCCGAGGTGGGGCACACCATCCCACACGTCAGGCCCAGCGGGTTGTCGGACAGGATGGCCTTCGCCGCCCCGTAATAGTTCTGCGAAACGGCGCACACGGGAAAAAAAATAAGGATGCGTTGAGGATTCACCGGCGGGGAGAAGTTAGAGAGAACGATCCGGAAACGGCGGGAGCCCAACGCTATCAGGGCGCTCCGCTCTGCTTCTGTTCCTCCTCCTCTAGCTCCACGCTGAGAGGCTGAGAAACAGAAGCAACAACAGACGAATGCGTTCAGCCCGTCAGAGCCGTATGAAAGGCGCGCGGACCGGAGCAGGGGCGCTGTTCAGCAGACAGCCTTGAATCGGAGATAAAGACGACTAAATGGTGTTCACTAACTTCAGAAAATGCACTGAATGACAACAGCCTTGATTGAACAGCAGGGCAGCGCGGAGAAGGTGAGTGCTAGGCAGCGCTTGGTAAGAGCATTTTGGAAGGGCATTTTCATGTTGATTATATAGGCTTCAATGCCTGGCTGATGGCTAAGTGTGCAGTGCCAAGCCAATGGCAGGCCTGGAATATTACAGCTTTAAAAACCTGTATGGTTCGAGCACTCCTATAAAGTCAAGGAAGCACGGGCAAAAGACAATCCGTGCTATTCAAAGCATTTTCAGCATCTGTGAAAGAAAAACACTGTCATTAGCCACAGCGGTTCATCTGCATTCTGCAAATTTTCTGAATGTCATATGTTTTTTTGCCAGAATAGCAATGTTTGTCATTTCAGTGAAAAGGTCCAGGAAAGGCAAAGTGGGTGTCCGTGCTTTTCAATTACATGAAGTCGTCAAGGTTAACTGAAGAAATGGAATCAAATATTTTCATATCTTTTCATTCTTTTTAAAATTTATCTTTTTTGAATGATACAAAGAACGGAAAAAAAGTGTCTTACGTGTTATTAAATAGTACCGATTCCAAGGTATCAAAACAAACTCTTAGCAATATCTCAGGTCCTTTCCATCAAAAACATGCTACGTTAACATGTTATACTGTCTGGTATGTATGTGCACTGAGCTTACATAAAAAAATTTGACTGGCAAAAGAGAATCAGATATTTACATCTTCAGGCCTTTAACTCTTTTTATACATGTATATATATTTCTGCATCTTCTGTGTATTCATTATGAGACGCATAAATGCATCAGTTTATTACATTTAGCGAACATGCATAAACTCTACAAGGCTGTGGTGTCATCACACATAGTATCATCCACGTGGCCCAAGATCACGAGGTGACTAAACGTGTGACTACACGTGGTACCGCCATGCAGCAAACATAAACAGTACACGCAAAATGTAAAGTGATCTCTCAATAAAAGGATGTGCTGATGCATTAATGTCGTCAGACCATAATATCTCTTTCATATCTCTAACCAGCTGAGCTAAGTACAATTCTTAAACACAGCAAAGAATCAGTGAGGCCAGCACCAAGATCGCTTCACTCTGGGTGAGTCAGGAAGACCCCTGCACAAGGTTCAAGTCCAGCATGAGCAAATGTTTGGAGCTACAGTGTTATACCACTGTGAAAACATGGCGTGTAAGACTGTTCCCCAGAACGGAGCGATCTTGGGCATGAAATAAGTGTGTGTCTGATGTAATTCTGTGCATCTCCAGAAACAATGAAGCATTAGATTTGAGGATTTGGAGGTTTTATATCTTACAGTCCCCTCATGTCAGATTAAAGTGGAGAATTGTCACAAAAAAGTCTTGCATTAATTAGGCCGTTAAGCTACTTTTGACACATTTTCTAGAAATGTTTATATTACCAAAATCACAAATGAATATGTATGCTATAATCAAAGACATAACCTATTGTAAATAGCATAGCTTAAACTGCATTTTGCTTGCCCCTAACACCAGGCACCTTCATTACAACAGCAGACTGATCTGAACATAGACGTACTTTGTCGTCTCAGTGCCGAGTCTTGACTCTTAGCGAAAAAGGCAAACGTGCTGGCCAGCACTAGCTCGTTATACGCGGAGTTCCTTTCTTACACCGGCCCAACCGCACAAATCTCGAAATGATCAAGAACACGTACTGCACAGTCATGAAAATGACAATATATTGTACCGCTGCACTTAAGACACCGAGCACATCTCAAATAGGCCCCCCGGTATTCACTGAGAACATGTTAAAGATACTCCTACTGGAAGCTTGAAATGTGATATGAGACATTTGACTCTGTAATGCTTCACATTAGACTGTTTTTAGAACATGAAGTAAAAGGTGATCACCTTGTTGGCAATGCTGGTGATGAAGGCCTTTATGTCCAGGTTAGTGGGGCAGCTCTTCTGACATGGTGCGTCGGCACACTTCAGACATCTGTCGGCAAACGAGAGATACAACACACCGGCGTTACGTCTGTGCGCTGCGTCTCACGTGTGAAGCGGAGTCGCGCACACGTGGACGGCTCAGGGCTGCACGTCTCCACGTCTCCTGTTGCCCTTTACAAGAAGCAGAGCCCACGTTGCTTGTAAAAGGCAAACAGGATGTTTACCACCCCGAGAAGCCGAACGACCAGCTCCATCTCAAGGGGAACAGTCTGCAGCCGAGGCACTGCGGCTCAAAGTCATACTGGTGACAATGACAAACTAGTTTTGAATGATAAATAGGATAATTTGGAGGGGGATAATTAAATATTCATGCCCAATCAGAATGGATGTTTTGCCTGTGGTGGTGAGCGTGTGTGACAGGCGGGCTGCAGCAGGGAGGGCCTAGTGCCTGCTGTCGGCACACTCTCATTAGTTTACATGTTAAAAACACACACAGCTGTTTGGAACTCACCACACTAACGATTTCAGATGATGTAGCACCGATTTGGAACAGCGCTTTCTCCTTTAGGGGGAACAGGGAGGAAGTTAGAGAGAAAGAGAGAAAGAGAACGAAAGAAAGAAAGAGGGAGAAATCAAGGCAAAGAAAGGATTTAAGGACAGAAAGAGACTGAGAGGGGATGGAAGAGGAGAGGAGGGGGGGGATCACATGCAGGAGAAGAGAAGGAGCAAGACCTACTCACTGACCCACACACACACACACACACACGCAAGCACGCATACACACACGGACGCACGTGCACACACACACACACACACACATACAAAAACCCACACACACCCATACACACACACTTGGACATGCATGCACATACACACACAAACACACACACAGAGGAACAAAAAAGCGGCCCCTGCTGCTGGACGTCTATAATAATCCCATCTCACGGTGCTGGGAGCTGGGCGCACACTAAAGTACACATGGCTGCCATTAATACCACTTACCACAGTGACAGCGGGGGTAATTACCACAGAGCTTTGGCCAGGTAGAGCAGACCAGAGAGCGGAGACGCTACACAGGACCACGCACTACCACCGCTGCCTGTTATTAAACATGGGTGGTTGATCATCAAGTGACATTAGTGTTGACCCATTTTCCTTATTTGACAATAAATTATCCTTGGCCCCTGGCATAATGGATATTGCAGCAGTGTTTGGGGAGGAAGCCCAGCCCCACTGCAGGGAGGAGACGGCGTGCTGGAGGAGACGGCGTGCTGGAGGAGACGCAGTGCTGGAGGAGAGCCTAGCTCGGAGGACAGCGGCCGGACGCACGTCTCTTATCTCCCCGCCCATGATTAATGCTGAGAAGCTTCAGGAAGACACAGCGGTGTGTGCACCACAAATACTTCTCACTCTTCCGCTCCCTCTTTCTCTGTCTCTTGCTCTCTCCCTCTACTTCTCGTCCACTAAGTCACTGTCTCTTGCTCATTCAATCTTTCTCTTTCAAAGAAAAGAAAAAGTACTCTCGCCAGCACCGAGTTACAAAAGTTTGCTTCATGTTCAACCAATGCATTATTCAAAATTTGCTGGAACCGGGACTATTGCACGATGCGCCACACTACATTGACCTTAAAAAAATAATGAAATTTTGTACAGTTTAGACATACAGCCTACAGATCAGCCACGCACAGGCAGGTCAGAGTGCACAGAAACATTCATAAAGATGAGATCTTGGAGATCGAAATGAAAATTTGTGCGAGGGCACCTTCAGTTCTGGAGCTTTTTGTTTCTCCCTGTGAAAAATAAATAAATAAACAAACAAACAAACAAAGGCAACTTGGAAAAAAACAAGAGAAGTCAAAGTGAAATAACCTCTTCACTTCTCTGCCACCCCGGACTCTGCACAATGGCCGTGGACAAGAATACTATTGCCTTCCTCTTTTTCTTTCTCTCAAGGTAACATTAAAGACGCCGGGAACAGACACATTTTGGGCCCCTCATCTATCTCCTGTGGCCAGCAGCCCAAGTGCTTAGCGAATGTCAACAGAAAATAATGCGCACACAAAGGCAATCTTATTTGTTCAAGAATTGCTCTAGGTCACAGCAATAGAAGCGAGTGGAGAGGGCCAAGCTCCAAATGCGCGTGGCTCACTACAGAGTGCACTACGTAGGGAGCCACAGCTTTGGGCACTATAATGCAATCAAATCACTGACAGTACACATGCGTTTTCAGTGCGGCCAAATAATCACGCAATAAGCATGGGTGAGACTGAAGGAGCTGTTGATTAGCAGGCCAGCGCAGACAGATTTCTGCCTCCCTGTTCTTCCCCTGTCTGCATCGCCCTGCTAATCTTTTTCTTGACTTAAAATCTAAAGCTTCCAGCGCATTGTTTGATGAGTATATTCCCCAGGATTACCGGCACCCAGCGCGCGCTAAGATGCTAATCTTGTTACGCGTTGTTTGGAAGTCAAACATGGTGGCCTGAAAAACGTAGAACGTGATACAATCCAGCCAGAGACCTCACAGTTGTGAGGACTACTCACCCATATGAATCAGCTGCCTATATTCAAAACTGTTCATTGGTCTTCTGAAAAACTAAAAATGCTTTTTTTTTGTTATTGGGGGGGGGGGATTGGATCATATTTTGGTTAATGTTTTGAAGAGGATGGAAAAAATGTGTTCTACGTAGAAGCCCTCGTGAAGACAGCTGCAGTTCCCTGGAGCACTGGCTGGACTGCAGGGAATGAGCCCTCCTGGCACAGCAGTCACGCGTTGGACACTGACGATACAGACAGATTTAGCCAACGCTGAATAGAGGCCACCTGAACAAAAGTTACAGCTGAATGAACTCAAACTTCACGGTTACTGGTAAAAATTAATGTGAAACTCAGTAAGTGAAATTGAAAAATATACTGTTTTGTTTATAAGAAAAAGGCACTTTGCTTTAGATGTATTTATATTGTATTTACAAGCAGGTATTTATATATTTAAATTGTGTTTACAAGCATGTGTTTGTTGTTGTTATGTTTTCTGCATGTACCTAAATATTTTACCTGGTATTGAGTTACAATCATTATATATAATATTATTATTGTTGGTGGTGTTGTTTGTTTATTTGTTATTTAGGGGGAAATGTTTACATTTTTGACTAGCATGGCTATAACGAACCTTGTCTCCATGGCTTCCATACGTGAAGCTCAATTCTGCTTCATTTATTACCTTCAGCTGAAGAACAACAAATCCATCACATATGCCAATAATTTAAGTTTAGATGCCATCGTTTTCTTCTAATCTTAACCATATGCAGATTAACAAGTTCTGAAATTCTAGGTGGTAATTAATAAAAAATATATCAACCCATAAGTTTAGATAATTTCCTTACCCAACCAGTTTGTCAAGACATGAGGTGTATAATAATATTGCTTTAAAATATCACTACAGTAACCCATCCCCCCCCCCCCCCCCCCACACACACACCACACGCACATGTCCTCCCCCACAGCCGCACCACCACACACACTCACAAGTGTTAGGATGGGAGTAGGACTTCAGCAGGAGGAGGAGGAGGTGGAGATGAGGGGTGGAGTTTATTATTATTAACATTATTACTGACTGTCCACCAGAGGAGGAAATATTTCATAGAGTAAAACATGTATGAAGTGTATGTATAAACATACATAAAGTACAGGCAAGTTCCACAGTATGAAAATCGTGATAGCATATTGTGGTTCTCTAACCAAAACGGAAAAGTTAAATGGAATCATATACTTGCTGCCATGGTAACATGTGGTGCAGGGTTTGAGATCTGTCAGCTTGGACAGAGGTGAGGTTAAAGGAACAAGCCCACCACACAGGCTCACCTGTCATCTTAATTGCTCCAACAGTCGTGCTTTTAACCAATTAAAGTCAATTCTAAAGAATTTTTACACCATGAGAAAATGCGATTTTCCTTCAACACTCTTCAAAATGCTAAATAGTTTGCATTCATAAATACATCAAACTTGTTGAGCTCATGCCAGTTAAACTATGTTTTCATGTTTCACAGAAATTAATCACTATGTTAAAATCCATTCAAATCCACATGGCATCCAGAAAATAAGTCACAGATCTCAAAAGCTGAGATTTAAAAAAAAAAGGGGAAAAAAAGAGTGATATGTTTTTTGTTTTTTTTTCAGTTTCCAGATCCTGAAATAACAAGCGTTTGCTGTCAGCTCCTCCGTCCTCGGTCCTGCTGTTAATTGCACATTGATTGGGGTGCGGGGCGCTTTCTCACGGCCGAAGCAGACAGCAGCGGCAGTGTCGTGTGCACTGATTGTAATCGCATCTTAACTGCAGAGGACAGCAGAGAGCAGTGTGTGAGCTCGCGGGCCTCATCAGGAGTAATCCCGCACGATCCGGCCATTAGCGGCAACGCCCTGACCTGGGACCAGTGCTGGCTCCCAGCTAATGAGCAAAGGCAAACAGCAGGATGTGTGCCATGACCTGACCAGAGAGCAGCCAGAGCCAAGAGCCAGCACACACTCAGCCACCTAGTGTGCCAGAGCATAGCCATGCTTCACACACACACACACACACACACACACACACACACACACACACACATGCATGTACACACACACACGCATGCATATACACACACACCCATGCATGCATGTACACACACACACACACTCACACACACACACACACACACACACACACGCATGTACACCCATTCACACACGCATGCATGTACACACACTCACACACAGGCATGCATGTACACACACTCACACTCACACACACAGACGCACATCTGCCTGTAAGATGAATTGTTATTATATGTGTAAGAGCAATCAGAATTCTTTCCCATTATAGGCATAATTAATTACTGGAGACCGTGAGTTTCAAGTCTTAAAAGGGTCAGCTGAGGACACTGCTTGCACCTCCACACTCAGCCCATTTAAACAGGTAGCAGCACAGCGGCGGTGCTATAATAGCACGTGCTCCTCACATCCACCACACTATACTATTGAAAAAGGACTTTAAATCCCAGACTAACTCTTAAGGGTAGATTAATGAAGAGGAAAACAGATACAAAGAAATGATATATACTACAAATATGCTATTTGAATAAATAAAACACATATAGCTATGAAGTATATTTCATAGTAGAAGGCAGTAGTAGTTTGACAATGTGAAGGCAAAAATTGGGAGCGACAATGACAATGTCAGTTCCAGATTCCTGAAAGGGCTCATGGGCTCCCCAAATCTGACTGAACTTCATACGTGTGTGGAAAGTGAGGTGATGTTAATGTCAGTGTTTAGCAGTGTGAGGTGATGTTAAGGGCAGTGTGAGGTGATGTTAAGAGCAGTGTGAGGTGATGTTAATGTCAGTGTT
Source organism: Brachyhypopomus occidentalis (assembly GCA_020368025.1). NCBI lineage: Eukaryota > Metazoa > Chordata > Actinopteri > Gymnotiformes > Hypopomidae > Brachyhypopomus > Brachyhypopomus occidentalis. Next base: position 3,607,220 of record JAGXOD010000082.1, on the reverse strand, counting down.
TAGCAGTGTGAGGTGATGTTAAGGGCAGTGTGAGGTGATGTTAATGTCAGTGTTTAGCAGTGTGAGGTGATGTTAAGGGCAGTGTGAGGTGATGTTAATGTCAGTGTTTAGCAGTGTGAGGTGATGTTAATGTCAGTGTTTAGCAGTGTTTAGCAGTGTGAGGTGATGTTAAGGGCAGTGTGAGGTGATGTTAAGAGCAGTGTGAGGTGATGTTAAGGGCAGTGTGAGGTGATGTTAATGTCAGTGTTTAGCAGTGTGAGGTGATGTTAAGGGCAGTGTGAGGTGATGTTAAGTTGGTGTGAGGTGATGTTAATGTCAGTGTGAGGTGATGTTAATGTCAGTGTTTAGCAGTGTGAGGTGATGTTAATGGTGCAGTGTGAGGTGATGTTAATGTCAGTGTTTAGCAGTGTGAGGTGATGTTAATGGGCAGTGTGAGGTGATGTTAAGAGCAGTGTGAGGTGATGTTAATGTCAGTGTTTAGCAGTGTGAGGTGATGTTAAGGGGCAGTGTGAGGTGATGTTAATGGCAGTGTGAGGTGATGTTAATGTCAGTGTTTAGCAGTGTGAGGTGATGTTAAGGGCAGTGTGAGGTGATGTTAAGAGCAGTGTGAGGTGATGTTAATGTCAGTGTTTAGCAGTGTGAGGTGATGTTAAGGGCAGTGTGAGGTGATGTTAAGAGCAGTGTGAGGTGATGTTAATGTCAGTGTTTAGCAGTGTGAGGTGATGTTAAGGGCAGTGTGAGGTGATGTTAAGAGCAGTGTGAGGTGATGTTAATGTCAGTGTTTAGCAGTGTGAGGTGATGTTAAGGGCAGTGTGAGGTGATGTTAATGTCAGGTGATTTAATGTCAGTGTTTAGGGTGATGTTAAGGGCAGTGTGAGGTGATGTTAATGTCAGTGTGAGGTGATGTTAATGTCAGTGTTTAGCAGTGTGAGGTGATGTTAAGGGCAGTGTGAGGTGATGTTAATGTCAGTGTTTAGCAGTGTGAGGTGATGTTAAGGGCAGTGTGAGGTGATGTTAAGGTCAGTGTGAGGTGATGTTAATGTCAGTGTGAGGTGATGTTAATGGCAGTGTGAGGTGATGTTAATGTCAGTGTTTAGCAGTGTGAGGTGATGTTAAGGGCAGTGTGAGGTGATGTTAAGAGCAGTGTGAGGTGATGTTAATGTCAGTGTTTAGCAGTGTGAGGTGATGTTAATGTTAGTTTGAGGTGATGTTAAGAGCAGTGTGAGGTGATGTTAATGTCAGTGTTTAGCAGTGTGAGGTGATGTTAATGTTAGTTTGAGGTGATGTTAAGAGCAGTGTGAGGTGATGTTAATGTCAGTGTTTAGCAGTGTGAGGTGATGTTAATGTTAGTTTGAGGTAATGTTAATGGCAGTATTCTGCAGTGTGAGGTGATGTTAAGGGCAGTGTGAGGTGATGTTAATGGCAGTGTTTAGCAGTGTGAGGTGATGTTAAGGGCAGTGTGAGGTGATGTTAAGAGTGTCAGTGTGAGGTGATGTTAATGTCAGTGTGAGGTGATGTTAATGGCAGTGTGAGGTGATGTTAATGGCAGTGTTTAGCAGTGTGAGGTGATGTTAAGGGCAGTGTGAGGTGATGTTAAGATCAGTGTGAGGTGATGTTAAGGGCAGTGTGAGGTGATGTTAAGGGCAGTGTTTCCCCCTCCCCCCTCTTCACTCGTGGCGAGTAACACAGGTTACCTCCGGCCCACTATCCAATCAGAGCAAATGAAAGCGTGCCTCCACTGTGAGACTTCATGTAGGGAGTGGGTGGCCATGTTTCTGCCCCTACAGCACAACCAGTGATCAGACAGAGAGAATATGCATCACTGCATGCACTAGAGCAGTGCGTGGGGCTGGTGTGCGGAGGGGGCGGGGCGGGTTGGTGGGGGGCGCAGCTAAGAGCCGCTGACCTCCGTGACCTCGGTGACCTGGGTGACCCTAGCATGGCAGCATGGCGGCTCTGCTGCCTACAGTAGCTGCTAGAGAGCCGCAGGGTCCACTGCACGCTCGGTGAAGCAGGGATCCACGCCGTTATATTCCACATAGCTGGGGATCTACCAAATTCATAGCCATGAAAAATCGCGTCACGGACCGTGAAATTAGCCTTTCCCCGTGTAATAGACAATTTACCCAGAAATACAGTGAAATTTGAAATTTTGACGGTTTTCCCTTAGTTGGCAGATCAGAAAATTGTGCCCAGATGTGATGTGACACTTTCGATTCATACAGCATCGAAGCATCCGACATTCATTGGTTAACAGGCATCAGGAGGCGGGTCCAGTAAAAGTCTCCAGAGCTAGGCTGCGTTTGAGTTAGCATGTAACAGGTTAGCTTTAATCAAGATGTCCAAGGCTAAAGCAGGAAAAACACAGAGTAAGTCAGTAAGTCAAAATATTTTGCCCCTGATGGTGGACAATTATCATGTACTAGCTCTAGTGCCTCCTCAAGGACAAATTCAGCAACAATTATAACCAGCCAGGATAGTTATCTACCTAGACAGGTTGGCTATTTGCTAATCATATATAGTCTACTATCATGTATGATACCAACAACTGCCCTGAAACATTTTTTTTCTGTTCTGCAGACACACAGCACAGTAGTTGTATGAGAAACAGCTCGGTGTGTTCAGCTCAGAGTCCAACTGAGCCTCCCACAGCCTGAGGCCGAGTCTTCAACAGCACTGGAGCTGGTAGACACGGCCTACTGGAATCCCGCTAACATAATGGATCCATGCAAAGGCAGCGTTCTGAGTCACTATGTGGTAATGTGCCAGTGTAACCTGTTCGAGCTGAAACACAGAAGCAGTTTTGTCCCTGTCACACTGTTAGGAAACCGTATGATGAACCAACTGTCAGCAACTTAAATGGCAGAAAGAAATATATTTTACACTCAAGGCGCAGGAAAAAAAAATGCTCCACTAGCATTGTTTACTCTAGTGTTGTTTGTAAACAATTAAATTAACACCCCTCGCATTAAGTCATGGACTGGTAGGTATGCTACAGTGTAAAATGAATGTTTTTCAAATGAATAAAAATGTATTTTTGCTATGTAAAAAAAAAAAATTACCTCAGTGACATGAGAGAGAAAAAGGCATAGAGGCGGAGAGAGAGACAGAGAGAAGAAAGCATGTTTTTTCCTCTGCTTTTTCCACCTTTATCAGGAGGTTATTGATGTGATTGGCCAAATTTATTCACTGCCAGGTTTATGGATTTTCATGCTCCGGGGCCAGGATGGGAGATGTACAGCATGAGCGCAGTAAAGTGGAGCTAACCTTGTTAACTCTCACAATTAAAGTCATGTCACAGACTCCCATCCGCACTGTTACAGGCGGAACAACCTGAAACGAACACAAATGAATGGAATAACCTCCTCCATCTCTGTCCATCTCCTCCCCTAAACAAAGAGAACAAGACCCTCACACCTGCCACGACAACAGCACATCGCACGTCTTCATCCCAGCCTCTCTTCACCACACAACCTTCCTTCTCTCCCATTTAAAATCAGCAGTTTATGATATGAACTAAAACATTGTGGCCATATTGTATGGCAGGTTTTATGACACTTTACTCTCTACACAGCATTAGTGTGATGAGAAACACCTACACAGATACATAGGTTACTGTCAATGAATCCCTCACATACAGTCACTGGGACTGTAGAGGTGAGATAGCACACTACACTTGCTCTACCCTCTGCACCAGCACACGCGTCTGCACAGAGATACCGGAATGTTCTGCGATCTCTAAGTGGCCCTGTGTTTGTTACTGAGACAGACTGCATAATGAAGCCAGATGTCAGAGTTTCATCCCCCCCCCTCCTAAGGAGCAGGACAGAGAGGCCTCGCCTTCTTATGATCACATGCACATAAAGACGCCCACCAGGTGCTTTGATGTTCCACATTATTAGCATTTAGGAAAGCTGAATCTTTCATCAAATTTGCCTGCTCGGCTCTGCGGGGGGCCATTTCCAGAGGAATTACAATCAGCTGCACGCCAAACGGAGGTGGATTGAGGCCTCACATCCCAGCCTTTCTGCTCCCGTTTGTAAGCGCACGCGAGTTTGTCTACTTGCTCCAGCTGCCGTAATCTTTGCTATAGATTCGGCCAATTAGCGCACCCTAGCCCTTTGTAGTTTTGCCAAACACCAGACAGTTCATCATAAAGAGAATTCAATTAATTGCTATTTTGATGCTGTTTGTGCCTCTCTGATGATGTATTTATCTTTGAGCTATTTAAATTTCACTAGGAATTAAGTTCATTTACATGCAGTTCACTGTAATCTTTTTTAATGAAGTTAAGGAGATTAAGGCAGATTTCGCCACAGCCACTACACACCGGGGTTTCTTTCACATCTCCCACTGCAGTGGCTCATTCCATTTGAGATATGGATCAATGAGATTAAAGGAGATGAGGATTCATATTTTTAAACACCCTGTCTATTTTGACACACACACACACACACACACCTATGACAGATTCTCCATTGACAACAAGCTAGGCAGAAACCAAAAAGAACACACACTATATGATGTGGCCACCTGAGCATCACACATGAATGAATTTGCTGGATGTGGGATCATGGCAACTGGGGAGATGCTCCCACCTTTTGGCTATTACCGGATTTTGGCGTGTGACTCTGAGACATTCCATTTCATCCAGAAGTTGTTCAGTGGGGTTGAGCTCACAAGTCTGTGCAGGCCGCTGAAGTCTCTCCACTCCAAGGTTGCCAAACTCTGTCTTTATGGATCTTTTTTTGTGTGTGTGCACAGGAGAACATTCATGCTAGAACAGGAAAGGGCCCCAAAAGTCAGAAGTATAACTCTGCCCTTCACTATAACTAAGGGGCAGTCATAGTCCCAGATCATTATCCCTCCCCGACCAAACTTCAGTGCTGGCACACTGAGTCCTGGTAGGTGGCGTTCTCCTGGCATCCACCAAACCCAGATTTGTCCATCGGGTTGCCAGATAGTGAAGTGTAATTCATCACTCCAGAGAACACGTTTCTCCCGCTCCAGAGTCCGGTGCTTAATACGGCTCCAGCCCTCACCTGGCACAGCGCTTGGTAATCTTAGGCTTGTGTGCAGCTGCTCAGCCATAGAGACCCAATTGGTGAAGCCCCCGATACACAGTTCTGGGGCGGCTATTGTTTCTAGAGGCAGTTTGGAACTGCGTAGTGATGCAACAAAGGTTGGATGATCTTCAGCAGCACGCCGTGTGCTCGGCAGAGCCGCTCTGTGAGTGGGCCTTGTCTACGGCTCCTGCTCCGTGAGTGGGCCTTGTCTACGGCTCCTGCTCCGTGAGTGGGCCTTGTCTACGGCTCCTGCTCCGTGAGTGGGCCTTGTCTACGGCTCCTGCTCCGTGAGTGGGCCTTGTCTGCTCCGTGAGTGGGCCTTGTCTACGGCTCCTGCTCCGTGAGTGGGCCTTGTCTCACGGCTCCTGCTCCGTGAGTGGGCCTTGTCTACGGCTCCTCCCTTGCTCCTTGTCTCACGGCTCCTGCTCCGTGAGTGGGCCTTGTCTACGGCTCCTGCTCCCTGCCCCGTGAGTGGGCCTTGTCTACGGCTCCTGCTCCGTGAGTGGGCCTTGTCTACGGCTCCTGCTCCGTGAGTGGGCCTTGTCTACGGCTCCTGCTCCGTGAGTGGGCCTTGTCTACGGCTCCTGCTCCGTGAGTGGGCCTTGTCTACGGCTCCTGCTCCGTGAGTGGGCCTTGTCTACGGCTCCTGCTCCGTGAGTGGGCCTTGTCTACGGCTCCTGCTCTGTGAGTGGGCCTTGTCTACTGCTCCTGCTCCGTGAGTGGGCTTGTCTACGGCTCCTGCTCCGTGAGTGGGCCTTGTCTACGGCTCCTGCTCCGTGAGTGGGCCTTGTCTACGGCTCCTGCTCCGTGAGTGGGCCTTGTCTACGGCTCCTGCTCCGTGAGTGGGCCTTGTCTACGGCTCCTGCTCCGTGAGTGGGCCTTGTCTACGGCTCCTGCTCTGTGAGTGGGCCTTGTCTACGGCTCCTGCTCCGTGAGTGGGCCTTGTCTACGGCTCCTGCTCTGTGAGTGGGCCTTGTCTACGGCTCCTGCTCCGCGAGTGGGCCTTGTCTACGGCGCCCGCTCTGTGAGTGGGCCTTGTCTACGGCGCCCGCTCTGTGAGTGGGCCTTGTCTACTGCTCCTGCTCCGTGAGTGGGCCTTGTCTACGGCTCCTGCTCTGTGAGTGGGCCTTGTCTACGGCTCCTGCTCCGTGAGTGGGCCTTGTCTACGGCTCCTGCTCCGTGAGTGGGCCTTGTCTACGGCTCCTGCTCCGTGAGTGGGCCTTGTCTACGGCTCCCGCTCCGTGAGTGGGCCTTGTCTACGGCTCCTGCTCCGTGAGTGGGCCTTGTCTACGGCGCCCGCTCTGCGAGTGGGCCTTGTCTACGGCTCCAGCTCCGTGAGTGGGCCTTGTCTACGGCGCCTGCTCTGCGAGTGGGCCTTGTCTACAGCTCCTGCTCCGTGAGTGGGCCTTGTCTACGGCTCCTGCTCCGTGAATGGGCCTTGTCTACGGCTCCTGCTCCGTGAGTGGGCCTTGTCTACGGCGCCCGCTCTGTGAGTGGGCCTTGTCTACGGCTCCCGCTCCGTGAGTGGGCCTTGTCTACGGCTCCTGCTCTGTGAGTGGGCCTTGTCTACGGCTCCTGCTCCGTGAGTGGGCCTTGTCTACGGCTCCCGCTCCGTGAGTGTGTGTGTTGTCCGCTGCAGTCCGTAGCAGAGCCGTTGCTGCCCTTAGACTCGGACACAATAACAGCACTCACGCTGGACACACCTGCGAGGGCAGGTCGTGAACTGTACACGTGGCAAAGCTTCTGTCGTACAGCAGGGCCTCGTTTAGAGCCCCTGAGTCTTTCGTCTGCCCCATTCTACTGCCCGTGCCTGTGTAAGGAGGCCCGCGTGGCTCTGTGCTTGACACGACATAGTGCACATTGTGAACACCGTTACGCTGAGGAGTCTTAGTACGCCAGCCGCGCGTAGCTGCACAACTGTTCCCTCTTCACCCAAACACACGGGAGAGTCCTGGTGTCTGGGAAGGTGGTCGGCCGTACTCAAGGGGAACTAAAAGCAGAGCAAGAATACATACGAGCAGCTGGAATCAAAGGCCTTTGTTGAAGACGAGGCGAGTAGCTGAAACCCAGCGGATGGCCAGCAGTGGCGGCGGGGTGCGTACCTCAGGAAGCCTCAGAGTTGGCATCCAGCCCTGGGGGAAGAGACCTCCCCTCGCATACAAACACAGCGCACAGGCCGGCCCAACGGCGGCGATAAAACTAATTTCATCGTCCAATAATGAAGAATGACTCCTCCCACCACCGCCCGCCACACACACACACACGTGCGTGCGCGCCTTCTTCTTAGCCACATCTGTGACTGTTGCCATGGCGACCCGGTCTTACCTCATGGCTTCCCGAAGTGCTCCGCGTTCGCTCAGAGTCGTGTGTTTGATGTCATCGAAATTGTTCTCCAGCTTCACGCAGCTCTGAGAAAGGAGAGAGAGAGAGAGAGAGAGAGAGAGAGGGGGAGAGAGAGAGGGATATGGTGGGACAAGGGAGAGGAAGTGGTGCTATTTGTTGGGATGTGATTGTCTGATGCGTTTCACTGATCGAGGCTATTACACAGGCTTTGAACATAATCCACTTCAGCATCATGGCAAAGGCTTTTCCAGACTCACTCCCTTTGTCCACATGCAAATCAGCACGTCCTCGGCCAGGCTGGCCTTCACGTTTCATTAAATGTGACCCTATCAACTTCTGCCATGGTAGAAAATGTCGGAGTTTCAGGGGCCGGCATGTGGTTGTCATGGCAATCAGCCTCTCCAGCCCCTGACCCCCTGAGGTAAGTGGTGGTCCAGACTGAGTCCTGCTGGTATTCACATGCGGATGATTAGAGGGAGGCAACTTTCACCTCGCCGCACCACAGATAAACACTGTGTTCCTCTCTCACAGAGCACACACACTCTCACTTACACACACATACTCACTTACACACACACTCTGGTCCCCTTCTCACACTCAAGAGCAAGAGTCATTATCTCTGATAACCCTCACTGACAAACAGTCAACAGCCCCTACAACACTTCATGGGTCACAAAGCACATGACACCAGTGCAGGAGTATAAAACCAGTGTCGGAGTATAAAACCAGCGCCGGAGTATAAAACCAGTGTCGGAGTATAAAACCAGTGCAGGAGTATAAAACCAGTGCGGGAGTAAAGTGCCGAGCGGAGATACTCTGTGGCATCCGGCAATATGTTTGCGCTGATGGGAAGCCAGATGTACAGACATTATAATGAATTACGAGCACCAACTGTGTTAACATGGAATGCCATTTGGTTATCTGCGTGAGCTCTCTTAGAAGGGGTAGTAGCCCAGCTTACGTTCCCTGCCATTTTAAATGCCAGCTATTTGCTTTATGAATGCACTAGCTACACTGTGTACAAAAGCTAGATATTGATATACGAAAGCCATGGCACAGTGGAATGACTTTTATTTTGTTGATGTAAATGATATAAATTTCACTCCGGCAACGTTGCTGACTTTGTTGGCTGTGCAGAGTTAATTGAGGAGAAAGCTAACTCAGGTTCCCAGAAGACACACACACACAAACGCAATGGCAGGCAGGGTTTGGATTGGGGAAGCAAAACAGTCCTCACCAATTCTTACTGCTATCTAATCTGCATGATTACAAAGTGCAAGTAAGTGATTTTTAAATTAAATTCCCCTGCATCCTCCACTGATGTCTTCATCTAATTGAGTGGCATTAACAAATGTTTTGTTTCACGTTGTTCAAACAATAAAAACACATTGATATGGAAATTGATAATTATTGCACTGTCTGGGTTTTGCGGGTGACACGGGTAATATTGCGCACAGAAGCAGAGTGTGTATGCTGCGAGACCGCGTGGGTGAGTGGCGGTCGCATGCACTCCGTCGCCCGCCGAAGCTTTCAGTGTTTCAAATAAATAAATAAACAAATCCCATAACTCAATAACAGCATTTATACATATCAGAATCACAGGGCAGAGAATGAAACCTGCAGATGATTTTCCTCTCGTGTAGGGCAGGGGAGTCAAACAGTCATATACAACAAACAGTCTGAAAATAGTGGATGGAAAAAAGCCTTGAAAATGGTTAGAGGAAAGAGTGGCTTTTTATCAATGACTGCTTGCAGGAGAGATACAGCAGATCAAACAGGAGAAAAGGCACCTGCAGATTCAGCCAATGCATATGATTTCAAGCTATTCTGCTCATCCACACGCTCAATATCAACACAGCCCAGTAAACTGGACTGGCTACAGTATGAAACACACCATATAAGAAAGCAAACAGTCGCGCAACAGTAAACGATGGCCGGCCTGTTTCGCGGCTTTTAAGAGGGTTCAGTGCGACGCTGATCGCTGCATGAAGTTTTGTTCTCTAGCTACAATGGGATAAAACACCCCCAAAACCTTCAAAACCAGTTCTGTATAAGGACTTCTTCATAAAAGCCCATGACAGAATACAGTCAGCCATTACGAGTACAAGCTACTCAGATTATTACGGGGCTGCCGGTACCATACACAGCTAGTTGAGCAAGCTCAGAAAAGGCCTTTATGTTTGCCTTTGTACATTAAGCAGCATGGAAATGTGCTGAGAGGAAAAAAAAAGACTTATTAGGGGTTTCTATTAACATCAAACCTCAACATTATTCATGTAATCTCCCCTCCCCTCCACCAGGATGGCTTAGGCGTGGAAGTGTTGCTGGTGTAATCCTTAGAACTGCTGCTAAATCCTATGAGAGAGGAGTAGAGGGGAGAGTTCTGGGATTATGGGTGTGGGTGTGAGGGCTGTCTGTGTGTTCCAGCTGATAAAACCCATCGATCTTTAGACCCCCAACACCAGCCTATCTCATCCACCACCAAAGCCACCACCCCCACCTCCACCCCCACCATCCTGTGCAGTGTAGCAGGCTGACATTTGATCAGGCAAAAGCAATCGATGGCCAAGTTGATCAGTGGCATGTAAAGGTGCCAGGTGGTTAGAGGTAAGTAATCAGCCTGCTTAGTAATCAGCCCGCATGCCGACTGTTGCATTCACTGCTATACCTGCGCTGAGACCATTGAGTAACTGTTGCTGTTTGCAGCGCCCCCTGTTGGCCACCAGAACCTGGAGTGCGGTCATAAGGTATATGGTGCATTACGACTTAACAATACATCACCATAAAATCACTGCACCGACTTGACAACTACCCTCACATTTGTCATAATGAATAAAGTGAGACAAACTTCCTTCTGATACCTAAATATATTCAAAGGGAAAAAATTAATCTTCTCCCTTTCTAACATTCAAATGGTATAATGAGCAAATCTATCTTCTGATCCCTGGGCTATTAGAGGCATGATCCATTTACTGTGATCTGAGAATGATGGAGTGGAGTGTTTGTTCTTCATTTTACTCCATCTATTTTCCTTCAACAGTGGCACACAAACCTGGTGACACCCATGATGCTCTATGAGAGGGGACAAGGGCAAGATGCCAGGTCAGGGGTAACAGTGGACAAGCAGGTGGTGAGGGGTAACTGTGGACAAGCAGGTGGTGAGAGGTAACAGTGGACAAGCAGGTGGTGAGGGGTAACAGTGGACAAGCAGGTGTTGAGGGGTAACAGTGGACAAGCAGGTGGTGAGGGGTAACAGTGGACAAGCAGGTGGTGAGGGGTAACTGTGTACAAGCAGAATGATTATTTACCTGTACCAATCTGGAACCTTTACATGGCACTAATCAAATGGACCATCTATGAGAGGGGCCAAGGCTATGGACCCCCCCCCCGGTAATAAGGAGTGAAACCTCAACAGCTACTAACAGTAGCACCGTGTGGAAAACCTCTGCCTGGCCTGACACTGCAGATTCAAGAGAGTGTTATTTTGTATGTGAATATGCAAATTTGTGATTACTGGATCATTCTGCAAACAAATACCAACTGATATGTTCTAATGTCTGAGAAGCTGATATCAGAAGAGCCTTATATCACTGAAATGCAATACTAGCTAAACCATATATTGCCATATTTGCTATAATTTAGTTTTTTAATGAACATAAAAGTGAGATCACTTGGCTGTGATATAATGCTCAGTAGGAATTACAAGAGTGTCTGAAAAATTAAACGGGATTACAGAAAGCACCCACCCAACCACACACACACACACACACACACACACACACACACACACACACACACACACACACACACACACACACACACACACACACCAACCACACACACACACACACACACACACACACACACACACCACCAAACACACACACACAAATACACACACCCAACCACACACACACACACAAACACACACACACACACATACCCAACCACACACACACACACACATACCCAACCACACACACACAGAAACATGCACACAATTACACACTCAACCACAGACTCTCTCTCACACACACACACACACACACACACACACACATATGCATACACACAAACCTATGCAATATAATCACATGCACACATGCACGAGTGCACAAACACAGACACACACTATCAGTCTTTGTCACTATGGAAGTGACACACATCCTCTGGCCTTTATAGGTGGCTATTCTATGAGGCGCATCTCAGTAAACCTCTGGGGGATTTGGCAGGAGAGATTTAGCCATCCTCGCTGAGAATGCCACTGTTAAAGGCACAGAAGTCACCTCCCTTCTCTCCCTCTCTCTCTCTCCCTCTCTCTCTCCCTCCCTCCCTCTCTTTCTGTTTTTTTGTTCTCGAGCAGGAGGAAGAAACATTAGCTGCTGCATTTCGCAAACATACCTGCCCTTCACTCACAGACCAGGGATCATAATGCAATCTGGAGACTCATTAAATTGGATTAGACCATACAGGCAGATTATTAAAACCAACCCATCAGTAAACAGCAGCGTTATCTTCCAAAACAAGGGCACTTCGAGATTCCTGCCTCTCCCCATCTCACCACCTGCTGCAAAACTTGTACTTGTTTGTGTTTGGTAGATTATCTCTGGCTCCAACCTGTCCTATTCAAGCAGAAAGACAAATATTAGCAAGCCTCTGGTCAGCTAATAGCTTCGGCTCAAACGGGCCTCTGTAAGGGATAACACCTGCGGGGACATGTTAGCCAACGGGGGGGGGGGACGCCTGCCCCCCCGAGCCCAAAGGGCAGCGGTGAAAAATCCTAAGCACCTGGGGCCTGACAGACGAAGATAACAGCCGAGCTATAGCCACCATATCTCTCAAGAACTCATTTGGAATCTATGGACATTCACTGTTCATAGATTCCCTATAAAATAAAGTTTACAGGGCCTTCAGCAGCCGAGAGATTCCAGTGAACAATTATGACGATGCTTCTGGGCCCAACTAAACTTATTTTAAGGATCACTAAAACGGTCATTGCCTTTTCTTTACGAAGAGGATAAATCTGCTCTGGCTCGGTCAATACAGGGAAAGTGTGTTATCATCACCAGCTCAACACACTCAGCATTCTGATGAAGCACATGCTGGGTGTATTGGTGAATCGACGATGGAAAAGTGCAGAGCATGAAAAATCACAGCCCGTGAGCGATAACCTCTGTTTCACCGCATGTCCACATGGCGCTGCTGCAATGAGGAGCCCCCTCCCTTACACTGGTCCATATCAATATACAGTCGAGAGGAGGAGACTGTTACTATGAGCCGCTGCAAAAGACACCTGCTACTGTACATTCACTGTTCAATCTACAGGAAAGCCCACATTATAAATTAAATCAGGTCCCTGATCCATCTCCATTGATTAGAATGATGAATTAGGCAGTTGTGCTTAGCAACCGTGCAGTCAGCTGGGAGAAAATAATCTCCCGTACAAAATTCCTCCATCTTGTTTTTTGTGTCTACATCAAACAAGCCCGAAGTCTCAGTTGCCTTAAAGGACAGACGAGCACCGTGGCCACCTGCCAAGAAAGCAAACGCTCCAGCCGCACACTGGTGTTGGGAGATATTCCTGAGACTCTGACAGCATGTGCCTGGAATCCTAAGATAATTGTGTTTGAGTGTGTGTGTGTACGCATGCGTGTGTGTGTATGTAAGATGTCTATGCAGCTCATAGTCTATGTCTGTTCTCTTACTGTAGCATTTGTTTGGTCATTTGGCTATGGTTAAATGTTTAAATTGCATAGCTATTGTTCTCGCGTATGAGGGAAATTACGGCAGTTTATTGTGCGTTTCGCGAAAGTGTGTGTGCTTATGTGTGAGGGTGATGTGTGCGTTTGTGTGTGTGTCTATGTGTTTAAATTCTGCACAAGTTTAATGTGGTTGAGATGTGGTGCACAGCTGTGGAACTTACAATAATACCAAGTGAAAGGTTAAAAAACAGCCCGTAACCTCACCAGGCAGGGCCCAGCTCTAGGCAGGGCCCAGCTCTTTGGAAGCAGTACAAAGTCCCCATGTTCCACTGCTTCTGATTGGTCCAGAAGTGTGGGAGGTGGAGCCCACATCAGTGTGCTTGGCCATGCTCTAAGGTTCAAAGGTGAGAAGTGGGATAGGACACTCACATCACAGCCCTTTTCTGAATTCCTCTTCCAATGTTTCTTCTCAGCTTTCTTGGCTGCAGTGGAGTATAGAGCAGCATGGCTCTTCACCCTAGGGTTTAGGGTCAGGAGACTCTACAGGGAGACAGAGAGCAAGAAAGGGAGAGAGAGAGAGAGAGGCAAAATGAGTGAGTAGAGGGGTAAGGTAAAGTTGGGACAAAATAAGAGTTTCATATTTTTGGTATTCATGCCAGAGTGGATAACAATGAATGGTATCTGCAGCATAAAACTAGTGTGCATGTGTGCACGTCTGCATTTCAGCATAAGGACACTAACGTTTCTGTGCCAACAAATGCCAGGAAACGTAAGGCCAAATTCGACACTCAGGGATGTATACTGTGTGTGTGTGTGTGTGTGGGGGGGGGTACACAGGCTCTGGGAGCTATAAGGCCATACCGACTGCTTTCCAAAGGGCCCTTGCAAGTACAAGTTCTCATTACCAATCCCACTACTGCCTCATTCATTCAGGGAAGAAGTGGAACAACTGACCTTCACGCCTCTCCCCGTCCAAAACATCTCACAAACGCAGTGTCCAGGAGCACCCACTTCACTAATCAGACACACTCCCCGAGCCATGGAGAGAGCAGATTTAGGCAATCCCTGTCCATTTGAGGATCAAACCACTTGTGCCTACCAACATGATAACTGTTCATTATTCAACAGTGCATTTATTATTTTTTAACAAAAAACCCTCGTAAATAGCACTTAATGCTCAGTTCCAGTGGTGTTACCGAACATTGACACCACACAAGATGACACGAGCCTCAGAGGAAGTGATGAGTTATTTACACAGGGGCATGTTGGGGGGGGGGCATCTACACTGTCCGGGTGTGTCCGGGTGTGTCCGGGTGTGGCCACCTGCAAACATTTCTGTCACACTCCCAATAAGATGGCTCTGCTGACAGTCCTGCTAGGTCCTGTTGTCCTGACAGCAAACAGGCAAACCATGGAACCCCCCATTACAATCAGGACACCCTCCCTCCTCAGAGTCCAGAGTTGCTGCTCGTGCCGACAGCCATAAAAAAGGAATCTGCAATCACGCCACTCGGAGGCGTAGCGCATAAACCGCCCAGCCCACACAAATACAGCCCACTGTACAGACAGAGAGGCAATCACACGAGAGATGGGTAGAAGAAACAGGAAACGAGAGAGAGAGGGAGAGGGGAGAGAGGGAGAGAGTGAGAGAGAGAGAGAGAGAGAGGGAGAGAGATAGAGGGAGAGGGAGAGAGAGAGAGTAAGAGGGAGAGAGAGAGAGAGGGAGAGTAAGAGGGAGAGGGAGAGAGAGAGAGAGAGAGAGAGAGAGAGAGAGAGAGAGAGAGAGAGAGAGAGAGAGAGAGAGAGAGTAAGAGGGAGAGGGAGAGAGAGAGAGAGAGAGAGAGAGAGAGAGAGAGAGTAAGAGGGAGAGGGAGAGAGAGAGAGTAAGAGGGAGAGAGAGAGAGAGAGAGAGAGGAGAGAGAGGGAGAGGGAGAGAGAGAGAGAGAGAGAGAGAGAGAGAGAGAGAGAGAGAGGAGAGAGTAAGAGGGAGAGAGTGAGTAACTAGATACAGCAGATCTGTCTACTAAGGGCTTTTGTGGAGGCCTTTGTAAGTGTGACTGCAGATCTCCCATACTGAGTGGAATGTGTGTTCAGCAGTGCAGTAGTTCTGCAACCCCACTCAGGCGTGTGGGGGGTGTGGGGGGGTGGGGGGGGTGGGGGGCTTTACTGAGGACCACGGCAGCTCCGCTGTACTGTGGCTGCAGACGTCTGGCCTGGGACCCATCCTGCCCATGACTATCCTCCCTAAACACAAGCAGCGTTCCTCACACGCGTCCCACAGAGCTATACGTTATCTTTTATGTTCGCGCTCGCCTTCTTCGCTTTTTACTTTACCCCTTTTTCTAGTCTCGCTGCTAGCAACCCACCTCAATTAGTGTCCTGCAGGCAAAGTGACACCACAGAAAGCTTTGTCTTTTCATATTTTCACAGTAGGCTGGATGAAAGCCCATTTCAGACGGAGGTATGTGGTGTTGAAAGGCCAGGTAGACGTTCACTAACCGGTCTCCTTCCCGCCGAGCGCCAGCCACCCACATCTCACGCTAAATGAAACGTCCCACTTTATGCAACGGCAGACATCATCCTATTAATTCTTTAATTTCACACCTAATAAAATGTAGTTAAAGCACTGAGTGAGATACATATTGAAACAATAAAAATACACCTTTTTGGGTTTTATTGTGTGTTAAGGGCTTCATCACTTATCCATGTTCATATAATGTGGTGTGCATAAGCCAATATGGTCTTTGGGCAGATCCTGCAGGTAAACCTGGGGGGGGGAATGGCGGGTTTGTCAGAGCAGGGCACCAAACTCTCTTGGGCTTCACCATCAGTCGGCGGCAGCGAGACACCGACAATATGAAAATCAAACAGTAAACGCAATATACAATAGCAAACACAATATGCAATAGCTCACAGCCTGCCGTCGCCTTCGCAGAGCCGTAATGGCCGGAGCCGTCCTCTGGTCCCACCGCCCGTGGGACGCATGGCACTGGCCATTATCGAGACCACCTGCATTTGGCGGAGATGAGCGTGAAGATTAGAAACAAGCCGCCATGATTGGTCAACAGAGCGCGAGGCACAAAAGGGGTTATGACATCATTAATGATCTGGGCTCCTCCCACCACTGCGCACACAGCACCACCCACCACCACGCACACAGCACCACCCACCACCACGCACACAGCACCACCCACCACTGCGCACACAGCACCACCCACTATAGCTCTCAGGCTGATAACTGGCACTGCGCGTCAGGACTAGTTAAAACAAGAACTTAAGTCCATTTATAAGTAATTTAATTGATGCAATTAATTTATTTCAGTTAAAAAAAAACTGTACTCTCAGGATACAGGATGCAGAACACAGAAGCTCTTCAACAGCACATACCTGCCACCTGCTATTGCACTGGGCCTGAACCGTGGGGGTTGCGGGGCAAGTCGGAGCTCCTCGGGGCTTCCTGTTTACCCCCCCCCCGAGCAGATCCACAGAAACCAGGGCTCTCTGGCAACTGGTGAGACCCTACTGACTATCCGTGGCCTGGAACCTCACCTGCTTGCAGCAGATGGGAAGAAGAGGCAGCTTGTGCAGGAATGCAAAAAAAAAAAAAAAGCTGTGTGTAAAACGTTCCAGCCAATAAACACCCAGAGACGCTGCGCCTGTAGGGAAGGCTGGAGGCGAAGATGCTCTCTGGAGGAGCAGCGCTGTTTTCCTGGCCCCCACACGAGCACTGCATCCAGCCCCACATTGACCCTCTCTCCTCAAGTGGAAAATGTACAAGGGAAACAGATCCACGCTGCAGCTGGGTCTACGAGGAACCCTAATGATGTTTGACAGAGCTTAATCTGCCCCTGCTACAGAATGCTTTAAGTCAAGAGAAGAATAACACACTCAAATGTCACACTGTGGTTCATCTTTACTTCCACGCCTCCTCCCTCGCTTTGAGCGCTCAATAAAACAGTCAGGTTGCTGTCAAAGCTAAGCATGCCAGGATACTGAGAATATGCCGCGGCCCAGAGTGATGGAAAATGCAGAACGTTGATGCGAGCGTACTAACGCATGCATATTCAAGCTGCTTAAAGACACGGCTTATTTAACAGTGTATATTTAAGCGCGCGACCCTCGCCGCGATGTCAAGGCATTACGCACTGCTGCCAATGGGATCGATACCAAGCACGAGGCAAGACGTACATCCCGACACTTTAATGGACCATAGTGTGGAGCGCGGCCTTGGAGAGACTCCGGCAGGCCTGCACCTGAAGACGGCTCCAGGGGACAGAGCTTTGCCGTCCAGCGGTGCTCGCCTTCCTCCGGCGTGGCCTTCCTCGTGCACAGGCGTACACAAGCCCTTCCCTTTCCCCCGTGTGGAACCTCCGTCTTGCTGCAGTTAATAAATGTCAGCGCGAGTCACAGTGCGCGCCCCACATGGATTTTTCTCTGGTTATGATGGACTCCTCACGGGTCCCTGACCAAACACCGACTATGCGCACAATCAAAGCATATTTAAAACACAAAACAGCCCTGATGTCCCTGCTGTTTGTGTGACCTTTCCGGTCAAAGTAGGCCGCAGTAGCGTGGCATCGCCTCTCTTTACACAGCAAGGGTGTGTGTGTGTGTGTGTGTGTGTGTGTGTGTGTTTGGGCCAGACGCTTCCACGGGGAGCAGCCACGTCTGTCTTCATCACTCTCCGCTGATCAGTGGGCTCGAGCAGATGGGAGATCAATAAGGGCCCAGGCCGGGGCAAATGTGTGAGGCACTGCCCCCCCCCCGCGAGGCAGAAATGTGTGAGGTGCCCCCCCCACGAGGCAGAAATGTGTGAGGCGCGGCTCCCACGAGGCAGAAGTGTGTGAGGCGCGGCTCCCACGAGGCAGAAGTGTGTGAGGTGTGGCCCCCATGAGGCAGATGTGTGTGAGGTGCGGCCCCCACGAGGCTGAAGTGTGTGCGGCGCAGCCCCCACGAGGGAGAAATGTGTGAGGTGCGGCCCCAACGAGGCAGAAGTGTGCGGCGCGGCCCCCACGAGGCATAAGTGTGTGAGGTGCGGCCCCCACGAGGCAGACGTGTGATGCGCGACCCCCACAAGGCAGTCAGGCTGGGGGAGGGCTGAGATGGTGGGGGGGGTGTTTGATGTAAGGGGAAATGGCACATCAGATTCAGCTGTGAGCAGTAATTAATGGGAGGATGAAACAAGCACATTTGTGTGGTGCCAAAATGCATTTGGAGAACTAGGAGGGTTTTCAGCTGCTTATATCCATTAAGCAGACCACATACATTAAGACTGTAATGTACACAAATGACTAATTAACCAGTATGTGAAAAACTGAAGAGAATGTTAATATCTAATCCGACTGGGGGCGGCATTCACGCCTGTTTGTGTGTGTGTTGTGTGTTTTTTTTCCCAGTCTTGTTTTGAGGCAGAACTGCGTGCCTGAAACATTCATATGGCTATTAGCGAAGCAGTTGGGCTTTGCCCTTTCTCTGTCTAATCAATAGCAACACCATATTGTGCAATAAATTACCCTGACCTTCCTCATCCCCTCAAACAGACAGGGCTGGTGCCACTTAGTATGCAAGAGGCATCTCTGCGTTTAGCATGCACGGGGGCCACGCAGCTAAAACTTAACTCCTTCCTGCATTCATTCTCTGAATAAAAAGGAAATTATTTACGGCTCAGAGGTGGGGAATGGTTAAACGTGGAGCTGGCAATCCATGTGCTTCTTCTTCTACAGGGATCAATAGCGGAATTTCCACATATTGATTGGCCGTTAGTGAAATAAAGCGTGGGCCTGTGGATCAGCAGTATTAAAGATAGGCTCGGAATATCATTCAGTGGTTTTATGATTAGAAATTTGACACAAGACAGTACAGGTAACTATTAGGCAGGTTAACAAAATATCATCTGAAAAAATATTGCCCTGTGATGCCACTAACTATACTGCCAGAGTTATTATATTGTGCATTGCACAAAACCAAATGTTCACACAGCTTAATGCAGTGTAAGTGAAGTCTGTGTTTTCTGTAATTCGGTGTTTGTGTTCGGGTGTGGAAGGAACACTCTCCTCTGCATTTATATTTATTTATCCATTGTGGTTTGTCAAGCCTCAAGTGGCTTCGTGTAAACAGAAGCTTCTTAGGATCCATATTCTCAGGATTGCACAAATATTCTTTAAGCACATTTTGCCCTGTCCAGACTGAAGAATTATGCTGGTAGCCATATTTGTTGCTGCAGTATACAAAATCTTAAATGAAAATGTTTACATGTGTGCAGGTCCCAGTTGCAAAGTCCCGGTTGCTAATGAATACCATTCATCAGACAGCAGAGATAAAGATGCAGTTCAGTGCTGAAGCAATATACCAGCTTTAAACCTCAAAAAACTGCTTTTTTTCACAGTAATTTAAAATGGCTTTACAGTGTTCATATGTCAAATGCTTGGTTTTATAGTTACAGACGGCTGCAAAATAACCTTTCATAGACTTCCACAGGGCATAACTGTCAGTTCAACTTATGGTCATTTATGACCATGAGCATAAAATCCGTTTAGCGATTCTCAGGTTATTTTGCAAATTATTAATAAGTACTGCCCCAAATTTTATGAAATTATTCTTTATGCATTACACTGAAAGCTAGAATATCCAGCTCAATGTATTCCAAAAACCAAGGGTTGCCTTAGTTACGGCAACAACTCCCTGAGTTACTGTAACTTCCACAAGTGCACCATTTTACTCTACCATAAACAACATGTAAAATAACAAAGTCAAATGTTTCCATGAGGCAATTTTGGATTTATTTGAACTGGAATATACAGATGAAGAACTGGCACAGATAGGAGAGAAGTGCTCAAAACAAGGTACAGAGAATTATAATAAATATAATAAATGCAGTACAGCCCAACGCATCCTCAACCCACAGAGCAGCAGGCAACGCAGGCAAAACAGGTAAAACAGAAGATAAACATTCTGCTCTTTTCAGCTCTCGGTATAACACAGACATAATCAGTCAACAGTTTTGTTGCTGGATTTGTACTGTATTTTTGTAGAGTTTTTCAAAGCATTTTGCAATTTGAAATTATGCCCAGTTGAAGAGCAGAAGAAAAATTTTGCTCCATCTGTAACTTTTAAAACCGTAACTCTTAAAACCATAACCATAACCAAACCTTAAAACCATGCATTTGAGAACAACACCCTAAAACACCATTTTAAATTACCACCAGAACTAAAAATATGTTTACTGAGGTTTAGGACTGGAATATTTCTAATGCTAAGTTACTAATATATACTAATATATTTACAGTATATCTACAGAACAAATTTATACCATAAATAATTTAGGGAGAAAGTCATAATAATAACATAAGGTTTATGCAGTGATTAAGAAGGACAGTGTGCTTTATTAATCTCACATCCATTCCACCCGTATGGAATACGCAGCCATCATTAATTTGCAATTTTTTCAGGCACCTTGCTGGTCTCCTCCATCGACCTATCCCAAGATGCACCACGCCTCAGGTCCCAAGCAGCTCTCTATAGTCACATGAGTGGTGGACTATTACTCTCCAGGCCTTTGAAATTCACATAATAAACCGAGGAAGCATAGCTTCTTCAGTAGTTATAGGACTGAACATATTGCAGTATTTAAAGATTTATTATGTCCTCGCTGGAGTTTTTATTAACTAATAATTATTAACTAATTATTATGACAAGAGAAAGATCACCACGGCATCATAAAATCAGACGGGTATTGATATTGTTATATCTCTATAGCATATCTGCTGCTTCATGAATCTCAATGAAACATGCCCAGCAGGTCTGCAGGGGACATATATGTAGCCATGTTTAATCCTCAGGTCTGAATGCTAGTTTCTTTTTACCTATGTCAATAAATGCATATTAGCATATTATGCATATTATTATTACATCAATAACATATTTGAGATGCGCTTCATCATCACAAGGGCCATATTTGTATTAGCACATAGCAGCTAATAAAATCAACATGACAAATGCAAAATCAGCACTTCTGGCGATGTATGTTCTCATGAAGATGGCTCTCATCTAAGACCTGCAAGGCAAAGCATCATAGGAGCGGGACCAACACTTTTAAAACATGGCTTTGAATTACACAGCCGATCTCCCAAAGAGAGGAGAAACACAGATTACAGACTCTGGGTCTTTGCGTAGACCTCACCCAGTGAACAAAAGCTACCGGTGCGCACAGGAGTGAGACGGCAGAGCTGCCTCCTTTAAAGTGCACACAGGAAAGTGAGGGCAGAGCTGCCTCCTTAAAAGTGCACACAGGAAAGTGAGGGCAGAGCTGCCTCCTTTAAAGTGCACACAGGAAAGTGAGGGCAGAGCTGCCTCCTTAAAAGTGCACACAGGAAAAGTGAGGGCAGAGCTGCCTCCTTAAAAGTGCACACAGGAAAGTGAGGGCAGAGCTGCCTCCTTAAAAGTGCACACAGGAAAGTGAGGGCAGAGCTGCCTCCTTAAAAGTGCACACAGGAAAGTGAGGGCAGAGCTGCCTCCTTTAAAGTGCACACAGGAAAGTGAGGGCAGAGTTGCCTCCTTTAAAGTGCACACAGGAAAGTGAGGGCAGAGCTGCCTCCTTTAAAGTGCACACAGGAAAGTGAGGGCAGAGTTGCCTCCTTTAAAGTGCACACAGGAAAGTGAGGGCAGAGCTGCCTCCTTTAAAGTGCACACAGGAAAGTGAGGGCAGAGCTGCCTCCTTTAAAGTGCACACAGGAAAGTGAGGGCAGAGCTGCCTCCTTTAAAGTGCACACAGGAAAGTGAGGGCAGAGCTGCCTCCTTTAAAGTGCACACAGGAAAGTGAGGGCAGAGCTGCCTCCTAAAAAGTGCACACAGGAAAGTGAGGGCAGAGCTGCCTCCTTAAAAGTGCACACAGGAAAGTGAGGGCAGAGCTGCCTCCTTTAAAGTGCACACAGGAAAGTGAGGGCAGAGCTGCCTCCTTAAAAGTGCACACAGGAAAGTGAGGGCAGAGCTGCCTCCTTTAAAGTGCACACAGGAAAGTGAGGGCAGAGCTGCCTCCTAAAAAGTGCACACAGGAAAGTGAGGGCAGAGCTGCCTCCTTAAAAGCTCCTTGGCTGACCTTCTCCATCAAGGAGCCAAGGGAGCAGGAGCAACACTGCACCTTCTACATAATGCATGTTTTCATGTATAAACCCTGTACATAAGACTGCCCACAGATCTCATATGGGACTTCTGGCAGGGGGAGGGAATGCATTCGAAAGCTTCAGCTTTCTCCTTGAAATCAAGAGCCAGATAGAGTGCTATTAACCAATAACCCAAGCCTGCCCTACTGCCATCCACCAATCAGAGGCCTCATAAAGACTTAGGAGGCACCAAGCGCCAATGAAGCGTGAAAAAAACAGCATGTTTGGAACACTAAGTCCTTCCCCCTGTTGAGCAATTCAGCTAAGCTATAAAATAGCTAATGCCATCTAACGAATATATGGTACAATATCAGGTGAATGAGGCACTAAAAAAGAATTAGCTTCAAAGTTTGCAGTGAAACCTGACATAGCCAAGTAATGGATGAAAATCAATTTATATTTCCACCAAATAGTTAGTTATCTCGTAGTATGTTCTGAGGTCTCTAAAGGGTTAACAAGAAAAACTCAGGCCATCTGTTCTTCTTCCTTAGAGCCTCGTAGAGTGACTCAGTCCCACAGTATGTATCAGTTGCATTCTTTTTCCCAACACCAATGAGTTCACAAGTCAACGAGTGGATCATTCCAGCCCAAAACACATTGGTTCCTCCCCTCTGCCTGTCAATCAGGGACACCAGCCACTCAGGATAGACCCCCAGGCATGCCTGAGTCAAACCAGGCACCCAGTAAGCCAGTTTAATTCAGTAATGGCCAACATGTGCCAAAGCCTCATTATTTGGCCTTTGAAATGGTCCCTGGCCATGTTGGGCCTCAGAAAACAATTAGCACAGAAGCAGAAGGTAAATGAACTGTAAAGAAATCAGGGTTTGATGACCGTGGCTTTATCTCCTCTCATTGGAGGACAGAGAGAGGGGGAGAGAGATAGAGACAGAGAGAATGAGGAAAACAGGTTCAATATGCCACATGCTCCATGGCAGTGTAAGCAAGCAGGCTGGCCTGAGGCTCCCAGGGCTATGAACTCCACGGAGGGGCACTGGGTTTGCCGAAGGAGATTGTAGCAGACAGAATGGTCACATGTGATCAGGTGAGCACGTGCCTCCTGCAACACCCCCCCCCCCCCCAAAGGGTTTGGGGGCAGTAGCAGCAATAAATTGTACAGCAGGCAAAGAGCCACACTGGCTCCATGAGCTTGTCTTGGTCAGTGGTGAGTCAGACTTCATGACAGGCCACAGACTCGTCTCCGCTACCCTGATTGATTAAAAGAGCAATCTGACCCAACTCTGCCAGGGGGGCAATTACTCCTCCACCACTTTTTTTTTCTTGTGCCACCAGCATGATGCATATGGCCTGCATGTCTCCAAAAGCAGGCCTGTACACCAACGAACGGCTCTCTGTAGGTTGGAGAGCAAGCGGACATTACCACAGACTGGCCCTATGGCCAGCACCTTGATAGATGAACTGTGTGGAAATCAGCTAAAAGCAAAGGCTGATGATGAACATCAACGAGGTTGATCCAAGCCTTAAGATCATGCCTTACCGGCTTATTCTGAATAAAATGTGTATGGATTAACAAGATACACTCATGTGCTGGTTAAAAGACATACACCCAAGACATATGTTCAGCTAAACTATACAACGTAGCCAACAAAAAAAGCATTTAATACATTTCCATCTTAAAGGTATTAATATGATAGAAATTATGATGGAAAGAGGATTTATAAATCCCCTATGTGAAGAGCTGAAAAGCAGCACAGCACAGCCAGGTGATTAGCACAGACATGCAACCCTTCTGAGAGGCCAAACATTCTATTTGCGTTTTATTTTGGAGCAATTTCCTGTCACGGTTCCAGACATAGTGTGGCACCATAGAGTGGCACCAGGGTCTGGCAGAGGACTCATACCTCTTTGTTTAAACGCGGTATTGCTGTAGGTTTTTTTTAATGAACTCTAATGGCGATCCAGGACGATTTTAATTAATCTACATACACACACACACACACAAAAGGCCCCCACATTGAGCACTTTCAGAAGTGCGGCTGGATATTAAAATAAGACATCTGACAGGACCACAGAAAAATGGAGGATTTAATTGCTCCAGAGATGGCAATTATTATGAGATTTAGAAAGCCATTTTCGATGGCAGACAGGAGTCATTTAGTCCTGGTCTTAAGTGCAGCTGGGAAGCCGAAGGTCACATCACTGTTGTCATTACTCCCTGAATAAAGATGCTAATGAAAGGCTTGACTTACTTCTCTCTGCTCTCTATAAAGGTTGCATTAAAGTCCCCCCCGTATGGAGCCGGGGCCATCTTTACTCATATTAACCTGCAGAGAGCACTGCTATGTGCACAAGTGCTAAACATCTCCTGCTACCCAAGGCGTAACCAACACCATTATGCTCCCTAATGAACCTGACTGTAAAGGTGAGAGACCGCGTGCAAACGGTTCCAATGGTGTGCGTATAATTGTGTTTATAAGGGCTCACGTTCACTGCAAACTGTTTAAGATGGAGCTGAACGCAGAGCCTTCTGGAAAAAGTCTGAGATCAAAAGCAAGGTCTGACGCTCAACTTTAGCAATTATTTTTACACAGTGAGGTCTAAGGAACCAGCTTAAAAGGTCTGGTATTTCTTTCACATATACTGTCATTATTGTTTGTTGCTTCGGCTGCAGTGTGCTGGGGTTTTTTCACCTTTATGGGGTTAATTGAAGTAGTTTCTTCAACCCATGAAGGTCTAAATATAATGTGTTAATGTTAAAATGTCTTTACAGTACCTTTATATGGTAGTAGGGCCTTGCTCACTCCCTTTATCATATAGAGCTTTAGTGGGCATGCCAGGTTATACAGCTAAAGAGTCCACTGTGACAGTCCACTACTACAGTAACAGCCTACATTACTAGAAGATTAATCAATTGATCAGCTGGTCAGTCCTCGCCCAAAAGCCATGTAACGGCTCTTCTTTTACTGTGCTGTGTAACACAATTCTGCAACTGTTACAAGTCATTTCATTTGGGAGAGCGGTAATCTTTTTTCTTACAAATCATACACGAAGATCCCGTTCACTCCCTTTGAAATGACTCATGTCAATTCTTAGTAGTATATACATCAGAAACAGTTCACAGACACTGTGGAGTGTAAATTGTCCCTTGGACATTTTCTCCCCCTAGGACAGTTTCACAGTCTTCCTGGCCTGCATCACATACGTATGTACCTACGTACCTACATACGTACGTACCTAAGGCCACTGATAAGAGTGTTCTATAGGTTATAGATATATTTAGGTTATACAGTATATATTTTTTTATTGCCAACAGTGATATAATAATTGCATTTGAAACATCTCTTTATCCTTCTTTTATTATAAAAGTAAATAATAAAATAAGAGGTGGTGGTGATAAAAGAAATCTGAAAGACAAAAGACAAAAAGAATGCCTTCTTTTCTAAAACAATCACCTTTTCAACAGAACTGTGTAAATAATTTTGCAGCAAAATCTCCAGAGTATCTTTCTAGAGGAAGATTTATCCCTGTTGAAAAATAAAAAAAAGTTCAGTCAAAGTATTCACTGATAAAGAAGGTAGTTCTCAGGCAGTGCTCTCTTAAACGTTACACAGGAGATGATTGTGTTGTAGCGCTGGTGGTTGTTCACGTATATACTGTAACTCTAGCACTGCTTAAAGAGTTTGACAATTCAGTCAAGGTCTACCTTCTGTAGCACACAACCTAGAGCCAAACTACATGTCCTAAGCCACGGTCAAAGGCCTCTGCATATACAACATGAAACACATTAGTTAATTATAAACTCGCTATAGGTCGATTACGTTTGCAGCCCTCTGTATTCCACCAATGGTTACAGTCCAGGTGTACCCAGAAAAATCATGTGTCTATAACGGTGCACCTTGACTTGCAGTGGTAGGTTAGTTAGGCTGTCCGCCCACTCCTCAACCGCACAGAGAGGAAGAAGCACGTGAGACACGCCTGTATGGGAGTGCAGGAATGTGGCACTACACTGTAGTCGCGTGAAGCACAGTAACCCATACACTGTTCTACAAGAAAATACTAGCATTTTTTCCAAGAAATGCAAGAATTGCACCAAATACCTGCAGTGTCGAAATAAAGTGTATATCACAGTAACTATAAAGTCTGATTACGGTTGTGACACATGTCATTATCATTCAAGAACACCACTGCGTTGCTACACTGTAACCAGGTAATCATATATTACCTCATACGAGCAACCTCCATTTCAAGGGCATTACTTTGGTTTTATCACATACACGAATGTGTGGCTATTGAATCACAGCTCCTCCATGTGTACGTAAACATACTTTCGCTCAAGTGCCTCAAAGTGAAAAGCTAAGGATAATAAATATGTGATTTTATATGAGTTGTCTATACATTTTTCACGATTCAAATCTTGCACCTGCAACTTTTACACAACTGCCTAACTTTGTACGATGAAGGACAAACTAAAATCCAGTTTGTTTGTGACGAGAGCTACACTGACATATGAGGCATGGCCATTAATATTCCACAATATTAGTTCAATTAAAAAGAACAGTTCCTGTATTTATACAGAAGATGGGGCTGCATGCATTAGACTACATAGGGATTTACTGAATTACACAAACTAGATATGTAGCCTACAATGTCGGACTATATTGAAAAAAGGCACGATCGAACAAGGCGAGGCTAAATGGCTTTAAATGTTTGCGAATCTGCGTTAGGATTGATGAGTGTTTCTACCTCGATATCCGGAAGATCCTTGCTCAGCATTCTAGGCATTTTCTTTTCGCGGAAGCAAAATTGAGATGTTTTCGTTTCGAGAGGGTAAAACGAAGCAAAAGTGGGAAACTGCGTATAGTCCAATGACCTGTTTGATATCCCGCAGCTCGTAACGCCGGAGCGGTCCGGGGAGGCTGATCCACTCACACTTCACACGTCCCTGCACGACGACTACGCATTTGTTTTGACTCCACCGAAACTATCCAGGTCAGAGTGGCTTGAAATTAGGCTAATGCGACAGCGAATTTACTCTTAAAGCCACCGAAAGGCAGAAAATGTCTACAAAAGGAAAGAAAACGACAGGTTGCACAAGAAGACAGCGGGAAAGTTTTTTTTTTTTACTTCGTAGCTAACTTTGGGGTCTTGCAGAGGGCGTAATGCACGCGCACACTGGCAGAGCCTAGCCGGTTCTGTCAGGATAGCCTACTCAAGACGACCGGGTTCGAGACCACTCAAAAGACCATCTGCTTGAGGGTAATTTGAATCCATTCTGATGTCTGCAGAAGAAACGGGTACGGGCTCTATAGGATTCAAATGCGTTTTGATAGAAACATGACGGTTTGAATGCCACAGCTCAAATTATGCAAAGGTGTTCTCTCTCTCTAGGGTGCTCGAACAAGTCGCAAGAACGTGGCATCTGGTCTGATCTTTAACCTTCAAGAATGTTTTATTAGTTCTTAAATGGGTTTAAGTCGATTATTATTTGAATAGTTATTTTAATAGTTTGCTGATTTTTTCAGGAAGTGCCAGGAACTCGAAGTGCCGCAGTTTCACCTAGTCGCAGTTTTCAGTGAAAACGCTGAAAATCCATCGTGTCAGGTCTTGTATGGTAAAGCACAGCAAATATTGCATTGATCTATCGTTGAAAGAAACATCCAGAAGTCCAATACAGTTTCATTTATTAAGCACATTCTCTAGCCGAAGCTGCTGAGGTTTGCTAATTAATCTGAATGTATCTATTTAAATATTATTTAAATATTAAACTATTCTCACACATGCATGTGGGCCTTGTCTGTTCTGAAAATCATATGTATCACCCTGAGTAATTCATCTTACTGATGGACTACATTAAATTTTGGAAGTGTACAGTCACCTGTCTTTTGCATCTGGTTGATATGCAGTGCTGTATGCATAGTGCTGGTGGTTAGACTACTGCTTACTGTTCTTTATTGGTATGATTAAAGCCCCCACGTGTTCTCTGGCATTAGTACACAGCCATATTTTAGAATTTTTTATTGCCTAAGGTGCAGACTCATATTAGCAATAGGTGCATTCTCATTAAATAATGTACGTTGGCTCTCCACTCAGGCCTTAGAGCCACTGGCTCTCTGATGATGCAGCATAATTTAAGTTATTGGAACCTGTCATTCAGTCTGTAAGTGTATGCTTTAGGCCCAGAGCAGACTTCTTCAGCTCAAATTTAACTGAAATTTTAGAATCAATGATTTATAACAGTGTGACTTGTCTGTGCATATAATTTGTGCCTGCCTTATGAACCGTGTTGCAAACCTGGGTATTAACACCCTTTGCTTGTCACTGTTTTTGTATGTGCTCTTGATGATAACCAATACGAAAACACCGTGTTGCTGTGAGTAAAGTTGTGTGTTGTTTACTTCGTACAGTATTGATGCCTGCTTCACAGCTGCACACAGTCAGGCAGCTTCTCATTCTTATTTGACCGCGTCTTGCTTTCTACCGCGCGCAGGAGGCTTCACCTCCACTGATTCACAAGTCAGTGCTAAAAGAAGGAAGGCGTAAGTGTCTGTGACTCTCCAGAGCTTGCAGTTCTGTAGTCTGTAATTGTTCCCTAAATTGGACACATATCGGAGAACCTAAACAATTGTTTAAAAGACATGAAGTACTAACTAAACGGTTGTGAATTGTACTTGACAGTAGGTTGTCTAGGTGGTCTTTCTGCATGAACATTAATTTTAGCATTTTCCCCCCCAAAATTAACAAGTTAACAACCTGCTACAGACAAGGCTCAAATAATTTCTTATTCCCATTTGTGTACCAATGAAATTATTCAGACGTGCTTCATTGTAGCCAAATGCATGTTTCACATAAAATGAGATTAAAGTACAGTTTGAGTACATGTCCTCTGCATTGCATGTCTCTGCATGCTGGTCCTGTACAGGTTGTTCTGCTCCATGGCGAACTGCAGGGTCCACATCTAAGTGATTTAATCTGCAAATACACATTTACCAAAGTATCTGTCTAAATGAAATAAACAAGCAAAAATACTGATGAGATATAAATGTAGGCTGATGGTCATCTGACCCAGAGTTCACTAATATACGCTTAGGGCTTGTGGCATTGTTACTTGGAGGCATCAGGATGGCTTATATGATTGTGTATCCTTAATGTTTTGGTGATGAATGGGAATGTAAACATTAAAATCGTATGTAAATAAAATACATTTGGCATGGTATTGTATTTAAAACATTTACTCTCAAGTCGAACGTATGCTACATCTGATCATGCCAAATCCAGTCCCCTGGTGTGCCTTTCACATTTTGGGAATAATCTCCACCTTAAATGTGATTAGTCCCTTTTTCAGATTGCAATTTCATTGGGTCAGTGAAGTTCCCTGCATATTTTTAAATAATTTCTAGTTATTACTTGGAAATGGGAACATTTCTAATCAGGTCATACAAATTTCATTACATTGCATATTTTATGACTTCATCAAACTAATTGAGTAATTTATCTGGCTTCTGTAATAGTGTACATGTTTAATGGCAGTCTGACTTGCTGTCTGCTGGGAGTCCTGGACTGCCCCCTGTATTTGCACTCCTGACAAACTACAGCTCAGTGATGGAGACTGTAGCATTAGGTGCACATGACCGTGATGGAGAAATGGTTCAGGAGGAATCAGGAGTTTTTCCTCATGCATCATAATCTAGATGTTCATTTCTATATTATGAAAATGAAATTACCAATGATCTACTCATTAATATAAGTTTTTGGTAACTTAAGTCAACCCATTTAGCTGTCTGCAGTGGTACTGACAGGAATGCAGAGATCTGCGCTATTTAAATGCTTAAAACAGTATTATAATAATTCAGAGGACAAGACTGAATGCATAAAACAATGTTTGAACTCTGCTGTTTGGACGTTTTTTCGTTTTTTGGGTTTTTTTATTTATTTTTTTATTTATTTTTTTTTTTTGGATGACAGCAAAACCACAAACCTGCACTGTGGGAAAGTTCAAAGTCTTGAGGTAAAACTTCAAAAAGACTTAAAGCACCAAAGTAAAAATACTTCAGTCGGCTTATACTGTTAATTAAGCGTTTAATATAGAAGTATTGACCTTACAAAATGTCATTAATTATGCACATGCATTGAACAGAAAACAGGACTTCACTAGAAGAAACAACATTTAGACTTTTTTGTTGTACAGACCCTGTTTTTCTGTTATCATGTGTTTAGTGTTCGACATCCAAGCGTCATCCTTCATTAGAGTTAGAAACCACTGTGAACAATGGCACAGAGGCAGCATTCTGTCTTTGAACCAAAAAATAATGAGCATAAACAGCATGGCTTATACTATATCTAGCATCCAGTACAGAGCAGACCCCTCACTAGAGGATGATATGCAGAAGGACTTTCATTATACACACATTGCTACATACCTGACAGATAATTCATAATGCAGAGCAAATAATATTTATACAGCAACCAAAATCACAAACTGTGAACAAAGTCAATCATTTTACGTTAACTAATGGCACTAAATGGCATGTCCGATCTACACTGGCAAGTTCGTCCCAGAAGTGTTGGTTTTAAAACTAATAAGATTGAACTTTTTTTTTTCTTTCGCTATCAATAATGGATGATATTTAGCGGGAGGCTATGGGTGGGAAACCCCCAGGGATGGGGCCACTCCCTCAGTTCATTTGGCTGTGTGACAGGATCCATAACCCGCCCTGAATCCTATCAAATGATGGCGGATGAAGTGTCATCTTCCCTCTCGATGCCTTTGAGAAGTTTCACCTCTGCAGGGAACTGTCATCAACCTCCCCTCTCTCTCTCTCTCTCTCTCTCTCTCTCCCCCCCTATCAAGTGGCTGATCCAATCAGAGGCTGGTTGAGGTGGTATGTCCTCAGCAGGTGAGCCACTCCTTCTGTGTCTGTGTCGGAGCCCTCTGTGCTCGCCCACCTAGCAGTGGCCTGGCCTTGGATGTGTGGGTGGGTGTGTTGGATGTGAGGGTTTGCATGTGGGAAGGTGTATATTTATTTTGTCTGTTTTGGCCTGAAAGTCCATTGTGTATTTTGAAGAGCAGAGAATGTGACCTTGTACAGGAAGGGATTGAAAATGGACATCATATGTTATTTCCCAAGAAAAAACTTTTTTTTATATTATACTGTCACATCTGGAAAACTATGAAACAGAAATCCCAATATATATCTTGGTCTACCTGAGGAGTGAATGGCTTTAAATTGTTTCATTATGATTGTGATGAATTATGATGAAAAATTGTACATCACAGTGAAATAAGATTTTTGTGTACATTTATCTATTTTCAGCATTTACAACAGAGATACATTTGGGTGCAAGAAACCATCAACCTCATCAAAATAGCCACCAGTAGCTTATGGGGATGTGTCACACTTAACAGTGACACCTTAATACAGTGACACCTTAATACACGCAACATTCACATCCCCCAGCCTTAAAAATATCAACACTCAGTTGAGAATCTATTACTTGAACTCTCTTTTCAATTCCATTTTCTGGAATAATTGAGCTGTAGTCTAATTGGTCCAGTGACCCCTTACGTAATTAAATGTTATCAAAATGATCTGTTGGTGAGTGGCAAAAAGCAGATGTTGTGTTTCAGTGGAGTAATCAGTCATCGATCACCACCTCGCTCCATCACAATTACCCTGATTTGTGCAGTCCGGAGGGTAATGCCCTCTCACCCTGAACAAACCCCTCCTGCCCCGTCGATACCCACCTCCAACGGCCCAGTCCTCAGAGCCATCAGCGCCTTCACCGTGGGAGACCTCATGCTTGCTCGGGAGGGGCGGGCCTAGGCCACACCCCTCATTTCTCCCCTTCGTGCGGAAGACGCACGCGCAAATTGCAAAAGCCCGTGAAGTCAGCCTGTGTGTGTCCACGCGCATCTGCAGAGTGTTTATGGTTTTTCCTTCTCTGCCTCTCTGGTCCCTGGACCATCGTAACGGTTTTACCCTTAAGGTTCAATGGCTGTCTGGACTCTGGACGATAGACGTTTGCTGTTAAGATGATCAATAAGGGACCTTGAGGAATCCATGCTGGCTTATATGATGTAATCTCGCATTGTTACCTGGATAATATAAAGTGCCATGTGAGTGCCTCAGTCAGTTTTTCCTTTGTGTTGTCTGTCTGTCTGTCCCTCTATCGTCTGTCCGTCCCCTCTATCGTGTCTGTCTCCCTATCGTCTGTCTGTCTATCGTCTGTCTGTCATTGCCGTAGCACAGTCTACGTGCTTAGACAGAATATGGTTGATCTGCTCTTTCTCGTCGGTTTCGTCAGCAGAGCCCTGCGAGTGGGATAATTGGATCAAACAACGGGATCAGAGCGGGTTCCTGGCCAAGCCCCTCCTCAGCGGGCAGGAACCTGGGCCACGCTGCAGGTACCGAGTGGCTGCTCTCCGCGGCCGCCAGGGTGGCACCTCATCCTTCCTGTCGCTCGATGCTGTGCAGGACAGAGCAGGTCCGAGCAGGACTGAGCAGGACTCCCTCCTCTGTCTCGCAGAGAACAAAAGGTGGAAAATGGCTTGATATTTTCGGCCGAGAATGCGCCTGTCTTCGCTACCCTTTAATTCTCCCACAGAAAGCGCCGCTGGTAATAAAAGAAACGTGGCATACATTTGGACATTTTAAATCTCGAGACGATCTCACACACATCATGTGAATGTTAAGGCTGAGACGTTGTTTTTGCCACATGCTACTTTTTTTGGCCTTGTGGCTACAATACACCCCAATAAGGTCAGACAAGATTTAATCGTGGGCTTAAATGTTTTATTTATAGACTCAAATATCATTACAGCAGTCTGCCAGGCAACACACCGGCTGTTGGCAATAAAAATGGCATCTAATTAACAAAGAGCACAGTAACGAAAACCTGCATGGAGTTGATTCAACATTCACAGTTCATTTATATTTCAGCCATTCACTTCAGTATTTTCTTCTTTACTTATGGAATAAATGTATCTTATGTTCACTGATATTGTTAAACCAGTACACTCAACAATAAGGCAAAGCCAGAAAAAGTAGTTTTAAACATGGTCAGACTGACCTATCTGTGCTTCTCTCTTCAGGTGTGACACATACCTGCCAGGTAATGATTGAAATGATTGAAATCCAAATAATTCAGGCACTTCTCTAAATGGTTTACCATTAATTATGTGTGATTAGCTGAATATACATGATCAGTGTCTCAAACATTTAAAATATTAATGTATTTCTTCCCACAGTTTTGCAAAACAAAGATTCTCTCTCTCTCTCTTTCTCTCTCTCTCTCTCTCTCTCTCTCTCTCTTTCACTCACTCTTTCTATCACACTGATACACATGAACACACACACAAGCCCCGAGTGCAATAGCGAGGCGCGCGAGCGCTCGTGTGTTTGACACTGCGGGGTGCTCTTGCCAAAGCAAACAGCAGTGAGGAGCAGAACAGCAGATTACCACAGAGTGGGGTGTCCTGGCCACGGCCATGATGAAACTTCATGGAAATAACCTGCAACATTTACACTTTGGGTGGAGCTGCAGAGCAAATGCATTTCCTTCCCTTCATCCACCTGCCTCCGTCAGCTGCCTTACTGCACTGCTGGCTGGGGAACAGACGGAGCAGCCCCCAGCCCCCCTGCCCCTCCACCACCCCCCCAACCAGACCCTGTCCTCTTCTGAACCCCAGACACTGTCTATCAGAAATATATCTGCTTTAGCAAACATGTCTGGGACCCCCCCCCCCCCCCCCCCCCCCGCCTCTGTGCAGGATCCTCACATTTCCACTTTAGTATTCCCACTATACCTTAGAGACCAAAAAAAAAACCCATTAATTATAAATCAAGCAGCCCTAGCTGTTGTCAGTGGGACGGTCGTCCCATGCAGAGCCACGCAGACCCTCAGACATGAACTGTGATTCTGAACTGCAGGTCAGTGCAAAACTGATGTGTCAGCTGCAGTGACTGCTAATTAATTCTACTCGCAAACGAAGCTGTCGACAGTCTCCATCTGCCAGCGTTTAACCTGGGAGAGAGTGAAACGTCGGTCTGCCTCGCTTTCATTATGACAAAGTGTTCGCCTGCAATTATGACTTTTAATGGAAGAGGGAACATTGTAGAACTTTTCACATCAGCACGTTTTGTTTACTTTCATTCTCTTGGGATTTGATGAAGGAAAAGGGTCCAGGTCAATGGAAGAACAGAGTGTGATCAATGAAAATGTGCTCTATTCAATAATCAGAAAACAAGGTGCACGACCGAATCATCAAAATATGGAAGTCGGATATAAATGTTTTTTATTAGTCCGAGTGATGTGTTTCCGTTGCCTTCCCGAGACGCCGGGCTATCGCATGCTCGACAGCTTCCATCTGCCCAAACTGCCACCCCCCCCCCCCACCCACCCTCACACACACACACACACACACACACACACACACACACACACACACACACGGGGCCGCCCCCCCCCCCCCACCCCACACACACACACACACACACACACACACGTGTGGGGGCAGGGGGCCAGTGAAGGAGAGGAGGAGCCCAGTGCTTGGAGCTCTCACTTAGGAGAGTCAAGGTGTGAGTCTCAGCTGCCTGGGGACTCACCACCTCCTCTCCACTGCGCTCCTACATAGGTGTGAATGGCTGAGTGTGGTGCACGTATGAGTCATATGAAGTACACAGAGCATGTGCGCTGCTCAGCGCCGGCTGGGAGCAGCGCCATGATGTAAACGGAAGGGAGACCAAGAAGCTGTCCAAAATGTGCCAAGAATATGGGTCCGTTCATAAATAGTATCTCTGGAGTAAAGTGAATACGTATATATGTATAAGTGTGTGTATGTGTGTGTATATATGTGTATATATATATATATATATATATATATATATATGTGTGTGTGTGTGTGTGTGTGTGTGTGTGCACTAAATGTGAATCAGGCTCTTTATTCATGATTGTAGCATCTCATATGCCCTGTAATTATGAAAATAAGGCCACAAGGAAATGGAGCAACTGCACGACGAGAATCACGAGTGTTTATGAGAGAGGCGTGTGCTCGGGACGGACTGCACTCAGGACGATGTCGCGGAGGCCAGCGCGGCTCAATCCCGCAGCGCAGGACGGCGTGTCCGCCGTTTAATGTTAGACCTTGATTACGCAGGCCGCTCTCCTCTCTCACTCTGCCTCGCCCTCCACGCCGCCCTGGCACTGCCACAACAGCGTATTCTCCTGTTGCTATCTGACCACAGCAGAGACCCTCACATCGGCGAGGAGAGGCGGAGTCTCGAGACTCCGCAGATAAGCGAGTCTGGGCTGAGCGTCTGGATGGGCTCTGCTTTGCATCTGAATGACACACTGCAAAACACGGCTGGTCTTGTCTCCGCAGACAGACTAGAACAATAAATATGTCCATTTACAAATGATTCGGGGACAAAACCCTGAAGGAGCCTTTCGACAGGTTAAGATGAATGTGTGGCCACATCCTCAGTGTCTTTGTTGAAGAAACTATTTAAGTTTAGTGCAAATCCTAATTCCAAATAACTGTGCTTGTTTGTCGGAGTCGTTTTTAATTTAACGGCAATATGTCACACAGCAGATTTGTTGTTGCACCTTTTTATTTAAGATGGGCCGCCCGATATTTCACAACATGAATGCCAAATATTAAGAATAGAATAGCATCTCATCTTTTATATTTAACAATGACTAATTTAAGTTATTACAGAGGTGTGGGAAAGATATTTTTCTTATTAGATCATGTAAAATAATTGCACACTAGAATAGCATAGTTTATCCAACTAATGAACATTTCTACATTAAAACACAATCAAGGCCAAATGTCCTATTTCTGCGCATAGAGCCTCATTTAGGGATGAAGTGAATTGGCAATAAAAGTGACCTGACTGTGCAATAAGATCTCCAGTCTGGAAGCCCAGAGGCAGAACTGTACTGCCCACATGATCCTGTGTTGGCACAGATTATGCACTATCAATAACAATTGGCCACGCTTAACTCTTTCAGGGAGAGAGAGAGAGAGAGAGGAAAACAGAAACAGAGAGAGAGGAAAATGGAGAGGGGGTAGAAAGAGGAAATAGAGAGAGAGAGAGAGAGAGAGAGAAAGCACTCTGGTGCACTTGTGTTGCAGCAGCAGGAAGAGGCAGCAGAGGTTTCTGTGGTCCCCACTTTGCATGTCTCTTCCTTGTCCTCACATTTTTCTAAACACTTTGACAATGATGGCTCCAGTGCGATTGATGTGTTCATGGTGGAAAGACATCTAGGAGCCTTAGTCTGAGGGAGGGTCTCGCAGGGCCATCCAGCATTTAGGAGGTCTGATTAATCATACTCTCCCTCTCTCTCTCCCCCTACCCCTCCCTCTGCCTGTCACAGTCTCTGGGAGGTGGTATCAGGAGGCCAGGCCCTGGTTAAGCAGGCATCCAGGGAGAGGCAGGAGTTTACAGTGCCGTGTGTGAGTAGGGAAGATGCAGGAAGGGCATGCTGAAACCATGAATTATCACCCCTTCCACTCAGCAGATATCGATGTGCCAGACCTAGACCACACACACACACACACACACACTGACATTCATACTCACACACTGATGCATGTGCACAAACACGCACCCACACATACACACACGCACACACCACTCAGACTAATGGCGGAATAATTAACAAACAAAATACGTGCAAGTCACGAAAGCGTTTGGCGTGTTTTATGTTTCCCCGTGAAGTGTCCGAGCAGCACTGAGAATCCTTCAGCTCGTTCAAGTCACTCATCTCGGGGCTATTGGGGATTTTCCAAACTGAAATGTTTTTTTGTTTTTTTTTACCCAAACTCCTCTTGGAGAAATATTAGTCACAAGAGTTTGTGAAGTGGGGTGAGATAAAGGAGTGGAGAGAGGGAGAGAGCGATTGCACCGGAATGGGATGAGTGGTGTCCATGGAGAATTTGGAAGTAGTGGATCTGACTCTTCCATTCAATCTGTGCAATCTGCAATAGTGTGTGAATAAATTGGGTTTTAAATATATTGCTGAGTTCCTATCTATGAAGCACTGGTGTGGATACAGTTCATAGCCTGCTATTAAAGGGCCTCTGATCCCCTCAACAGAGCGCTAGCATTAAAAAGCATTGCTAGGCAGCGCTACCAATGCTACCTACAAATTAATCGATAAAACAACACACAAGACCGCATGCTCCTGTTATACAAACCTGGCCTTTCAAACACATTTTCTGGAAAATGAGTAGCATGCACATAATTAATGTAATGGAGTTTGTTGAGCGCTATCAGCTCTTAGCATCAGCACAGTGATGATCAGCACCTGTTATAAGAGTCAATAAGCTTGGGGACATGAGTTTAATGTGAGCCTCTGTCTTCGTGCTGGGCTGAGGGGCAGCAGGAAATGCTCCTCTCTAATGCAACGCACTTCCAATTGATTAATGCTGCAGATCTTATTTGCGGAAACCACATTACATTCATGAAGGAAGCTGAGGAGAGATAGGGAATCATTACAGCTGTAGATCAGGATATAGGCGAGATCCCATAAAGTAGCTGATTTAAATGTGTTCAGATTCCCATAAAGGAGCTGATTTAAATGTGTTCAGATTCCCATAAAGGAACCTATTTAAATGTGTTCAGATTCCTGTAAAGGAACCTATTTAAATGTGTTCAGGTTGCCATAAAGGAACCTATTTAAAAATGTACAGGTTCCTCCCTTGTGTGAGTTGAAGCAAGAAGAAAGGATCTGTAAACTCATCCAGTAGAATCATATTAATAAACAGCATGTTGGACAACTGCTAATGGTTGTATCAGTGTTATTAACTGATGTGAAAAACAAAAGTAATGAAATAAGGGATAAGAAGAAAAATCAATGGATAGGAAAATGAGCAGAAACCGTGAGCCTTCAGGTACGTGAGTAGCTTCTAGTAGCATCATGGTATGGAGAGGACTGTATAAACAGAGAAGGCCCTCTGCTCCCATACCGCTCTCACAACTGATTTATTGTGCTGTAAAAGCCCATTAGTGTAATAGTGTCTTAAATAAATACATACGCTGAGAACAACTTACATTAGGTTCAATAGATCTTTATATCACTACCACATGATAATCTAATCAATAACCTTATTTCACACAAATAACGGCATGTAGATGACCATCAGATGGCCATGTGATTTCTATTTTATTATAACTATATTTCTCCCCATTAAACTCTTCTGCACCTCAAAACAAGATAGATAGATAGATAGATAGATAGATAGATAGATAGATAGATAGATAGATAGATAGATTTTTCATATACATGCACTACTAGCAGACTGATCTCAGCATTGTCCTATAAAAACTGTTGAAACAATTTGCCTTGAACACAAGCCTTACATGTGAATGAGAGTATGTAACGTGCAGGGGAAGCAGTGATTGGACAGAGAAATATCTTCATGTAAATGCCTCTCTCCAAAGATGACAATGAGTATTATGGCAGAGTAAGTGAGCGCAGGGTTGGCAAGTGAGCTGAGTGGCACTGTATCCAGTGCTACGCCACAGAGTGTAAATGGATTATAGCGGATGAAGCATGCAGAAAAGCTTAGGCCAGAGTCAGGCAGAATAAACAGGATATAAGGTGATAATCTGCCCAGCCGTGATAAGAACATGGAAATCCTTACAGTTATTATTTTCAGTTATATCTACATTATCTGAAATTAACTCTGCAGTTTATAAAAGGAACAGCAACAAAAAATTGCCAGCATAGAGCATAAATACGTGAACGGTGGATTTATTATACAGAAGAAGTGACATTGTTTCTGGCTCTTGAACCGATGAGTGTGTGGCAGGTTTGTTCGCTGCTGTCAATGTAAAAATGTTTAATCTAATTTCTAATGCATATTCAGTTTGATGTTTCTGACTATTTAAAATAATAAATCATTCTTATGTTTGAGACAAAATATACAAATGCATAAGTTATATGTAAAGAGAGCTTTATTCATGAAATAAAGAGCAGGTTAAATGTGTACATATATCATTAAAGTCATTTTGAGGTACCTGGCTGTATAATTGCAATGTTCTATAAAGTGCATTGATGATAATTTGTGTAATGGCAACATGAGAGGAAAGACAAAATAATTCCACTTTTTACTGATGATATTGATCAGAATTCTAAAATGAAACTTTAACAACAAGGAAGATTTCCCAAACATTTTTAGTAAAATATCTGAATTACCTCATAATATTGTATTAATCATGAATCACAAGCATCTAATTTGGTCTGCAAAATATATCTCAATATAGATGTTTTTTTTCAGATTTAATGAATATGATTTCATTCTCCTATTACTGAGAATTTGATCAGTATTACAGATAATCAATAATATATATCGATATATCGGGGGGGTGGACAGCATCCTGTTCTGTTTGTCACTTTCACAGACATATGATTTCAACCATTATCAGATATTTGTTTGATTGTTTTGCATTTACTTGTTTCGCATTATTTATTTATTGGGAAATGCTC
>JAGXOD010000082.1:3507500-3565000 GCA_020368025.1 Brachyhypopomus occidentalis | reverse complement strand
GGGGACTGCCCCCCCTCTGGAGCCCACACCTACCTGGGGCGGCTGGGTGCTGGGGGCCTGGCCCAGGCCTGTCTCCTGCTCCTCCTACGCCTCCTTCACCTCCTGCGGCTCCTGTGCATGTGCGTCCTCCCATCCGCACGCAATATCCCGTTCCAGCCCTCCTGTGGGACGGGGAGCAGCAGGTTAGGCATCAGGGAGGTGCTCACGGCCTGTGAAGCCTCCCTACACAGTAACTGTGGCCCAGCCCAACATAATCACTTCATGTCTTTTACTGGAAAGAAAGAGGGAAATAATAGAGACCAAGAGTCCATTTACACCACAAGGAGAATTTGGTGTTGGGGTGGGGTGTGGTGTGTGAGTGTGTGTGTGTGTGTGTGTGGGGGGCTGTAATGAAGCATGTCACACCCCCAACACTTCACACCAGTCCAACAGAAAAGGGGGTGAAAGGTATAATATGAAATGCCATTTTGCTAAGAATTTTTTTCTATGGAAATATACATTTTAAAACAGACTCTACATGACAATTAGCAAAGGAAATGTGTGTGTTACACTAGCACACGTTAAATAATACACTGCATGTATGCTCTAACACATACTGACAAAATGCATTTAAATCATTATTTGTCAAAATCTTTTTTTAAGGCATTACATAGAATAAATAAAATGTAGCTATTAGTATTAAAATGTAAAAAGCTTAAAGCTCAAAAAAACTTTATAAATTATGAATGGTATTTAAAGCAGTAAATATAAAATATTTCTTTTTTAGATGATCTTCTCACATGAATGCAAATAACATGCTCCTTTTCATTGATTTACTTTTTAATCGATATGCCTGAGTCAGTGTTCGGGCATCAGGGCTTTGCTCCTCATTTATTATGGTTTGTTTATTTTGCTGGCAATTTTTGAAAACAGTTTTATACTTTTCCCACTTGAATTAAGCACTCACAGTTTTACTGAAAACATATTCCAAAATAATTCGAATACTATTCAAAATGTATAATGCATATGTAAAATAATAATAACACTTACAAAGTATATAACAATTCAAAATGGTGCAACTGACATTTCCATTTCTGGAGGGTGAATTACAAATGGTGAAAGCATATACGTAGACGCCTAAACTGCTTTCCACACCTTCAACAAGCACTTGATAAAACATACAACTAATTTCTTGTCCACATTATTTTTGTCAGCAAGAGGAATAATGCTGACAACATCAACACAACTGACGATGGGGCTCAGACCACCAGAAAACTCCTGGCAAGCCATCAATACCCAGAAGATAACAAACAAATAAAGGTAAAAATCATGCTGGAAGGAACGTTGGATGGACACCTACAGCCCAGACAGTGAGGTAGAAAAGACAGCAAGCTTACCCTAGTACATCCCAACAGAGACAGATCCTAATGAAAAGGGCAGGGGAAGGTAGAGGGGAGGGAGAGAGGGAGGAATCCAGAGAGAAGTGCTGGACTGAAGCCTTCAACAAAAGCAGGTCTGGAGCATCCAGACGCTGGAGCAGCCTTCTGCTCATGCTCGCCCCCATACCCAAAGCCCCCAGGCTGCAGAACAACGGGACATACCTCTCAAATGCACACACACACACACACACACACACACACACACACACACACACACACACACACACACACACACACACACACACACACACACACACACACACACACACACACACACACACACACACACACACACACACACACACACACACACACACACACACACACACACACACACACACACACACACACACACACACACACACACCACACACACACACACACACACACACACACACACACACACACACACACACAGGCACACACACTCATCCAGCATTATTGCCCCAGGGCACCCTCTCTACCTCAGAGACATCACACACTCTCCAACTCAACACACCAGTCAGGGATTCTCCTCCCTTCACCAACTCAGAGAATTAATCAATGCGTCTCCATGCAAATCTATTTCTGTTTGTCTTCAGCAAAGTTCCTCTGGGTCACTCAATCACTCTCTCCCTCCCAGACATTTTTTTTTTCTTTTTCTTTTTTTTCTTCTTCGCTGCTCCGGTTTTCGTCGATTTCTCGCTCTCCTCTCTGGAACGTCTCTATGATGGAATTGCGTGGTACACTGATTGCAGGGCAAAAAAAAGGGATGAAAATCTCCACTGATTTTTATTTATTTTTTTTTGCAGCCCGCCTGCTGAACATCTCTGAATGAATCTGTATTCTTCCCCTCACTCCACTTCTCCCCACTCTCCACGCCAGATCCGCGCTGCCCTATTCCACCTCACAGGAAAAAAAAGCACTTCTGGCAGGACCCTTTACTGATTGCAATTTAATTGCAAAGAGCCCATGAATATGGTAATATCGCACAACACTCTTGAGAGCAGCGCTCTAGACTGGCCAGTGCTCAAATATGCACCACACTACGAAAAAAAAAAGAGAAAGAATGAAAAAAAAAAAATACACAAAACGGAACGATGAATCAGTTTTACACAAAAGCTGTAAACAGAAATTGCTGGGAATTTGAGGACGCGTTGTATTTTTTTAAAACCCCCCTCGTCTAGTATGCTAAAGAGCTGAGAGGAGAGAGAGGGAGCGCGAGAGAGAGGTGGACATTGAGAGATGTCTGCACGTGTGCAGCGACTTACCCTCCCAGCCCCAGGGTCCGGCGGACGCCTCCTGCCGAGCTCAAAGCCAGGGAGCCGTCGGCCGGCAGAGCCGCGCGTCTGCGGCGCGTCTGGGGGAGCGTGGCCGCACCTCCCCGGTCACCCTCCAGCCTGGCGGGGCGCCGCAGCGATGGAGGCGGAGGAGAGGCAGCGAGGCAGTCCCAGAGTGCACAGGTGGACGAGGTGGACGAGGTGGCGTCCCCGCCGAGGGGGGACGCTCGACAAAAGAGGATCAAAAAGGCACTTCTCACTCCCGAGTCAGTTGTTGCGCGACGCGCGGCGGGATGAACTTGCAGCGTGAAAGAGAGCGAGGAGGCAGAGGAAGCAAGAGGGAGAGGCTGAGGGAGCGAGAGAGCACGGCAGAGAAAGGAGAGAGAGTGTGTGCGCTTGGCGTGTGCGTGAGAGAGGGAGATGGAGAGGGGAGTGAGGGAGATAGGGAAGAGAGGGAGAGAGAGGAGGGTCTGAGTGAGTGACTGATGGAAAGAGAGGGAGAGGGAGAGAGGGAGAGAGAGAGAGAGAGAGGATGAAGAGAGGGACAGAGGTAGAGAGAGAGAGGAGAAAGAGAGGGAGAGAAATCTATCCAGTTCCACAGCCACAGCCTTGTAGCTATAGGGTTTTTTTTAATACTGCGATTCTCTCTCTCTCTCTCTCTCTCTCTCTCTCTCATCTTCCTCTCTTTCTTTCTGTCCCTTTCTATCTCTCTCTCTCTCTCTCTCTCTCTCTCTCCTCTGGTTTGGAGAAAGGGAGAGAATAATTAGATTTGAGCCACACGCGCTTTCCAAGCGCACTGAGTTGTGGATGCGAGGCTCCTAATGGTGGATTAATTGAGGGAGATCTGAGGCGCTCCATGCTCTGCAGAGTCCCAGTCCTGCACCTCCCAAAGGGAGAGCGGCCGGCCTCCCTCGGGACGGCCCTTAATACACAATCACAAAACTGCCATTGTGAAAATGACTGCACTCACACCCCCACCAACTCACAGGGCCAGCACGTGCAGACCCACACTGCTTAGTTGGCTATTAAAAAGAGGAATGCAAAAACATTGCAAAGTCCGATTTTATCCCAGTATAGGAGAGGCAGCGTCGCTGGTGCTGTTGTCTTGAGCTGAGGCGTCACGAGACTCTGCCTCTTTCGCCATGGCAGCTTTGGGTGCAAAAGTGGGGAGAATTTGTTTTTAACAGACGGAGGAAAGGAAGAATTTTCCTGTTATGAAAAAAAGAGCAAAACCGAAAAATGCACCTAATTTCTCTGCGAGTGAAGTAAGGCTGTCTTAATGCCAACAAGCCTTTTAACATCCCGCGCAGGGACTGCCTTCTGAGCCTGACATTTCCAATTACGAAGGCCTAAAATGATCTGAGAAGGAGACGTTTATTCTGCCTCTCATCTGTGTAAGCAACAGTCGTTGTACCCTTGCCTTTAGATCTAAGATCATTCCCAGTCGATAACATGAATTTGGGAAAATGTTATTAACGCAGCGCATAGACGCCACACTGTTTCCCTGCTCGCGTGGATTCCTCAGTGCAGTGGCACTCGTCAGGTTCATCTCTGTTAAAATGCTATGAATCAGTTATAGTGCTGAGATGTTGCAGGGCTGGTGTGTACGACCCCAGTGTTCCCAGCCAAAACAACACCCGCCTTCCCCCCCCACCTCAAACCCCAGCATTCCCTCTGCACACTCTTTTGTTC
Organism: Brachyhypopomus occidentalis; assembly: GCA_020368025.1. Lineage (NCBI taxonomy): Eukaryota > Metazoa > Chordata > Actinopteri > Gymnotiformes > Hypopomidae > Brachyhypopomus > Brachyhypopomus occidentalis. Next base: position 3,560,631 of record JAGXOD010000082.1, on the reverse strand, counting down.
TTAAATGCAATTCTTCCAATACTGAATATATACAAATTATATCTATATTCAGGATAAATGAAAAGAAAACTGCTCTATCTGGTTATTGGATTATAATACAAAGCAGACAAAGGAATTGGACATGGTGAATTTCATGCCAAAGACAGCCATCTACTGCCCCCTGTTGATCACTCAGTCATCCGAGCGGCAGGGCCATCATTGTTCCAGGCATCCAGTCCTTATGAGGGAGGCAGCCACCGCAGTTAGAAAGGGGGAATGGCCAATAATTCCTGATCAAGCACTAAGCACACCGGGTGAAGACAGAGAGCAAAGCTGCGCGGACAAGTCTGTGGCGGCAATCAGCGGGGTCGTCCACTCGGGGAGCGAGCGGGAGGCGCAGGCAGGAGGCGCATTCCGGCTCTCTGAAGGAGAAGCGAGGTGCAAATGCCTGGCGACTTTGGTTTTCATTGCGCCAAGGCCACAACACTCAGCTTGGCACAAAGACACACACGCGCGTAATGAAAGGCCCATCGGCCCCCCTCCCTGCACGGGGCTCCTTTTGCTTTATTTGGGATGGGGGACAGGGACACACAATGTAGCAATTAAGGTGAGAGTGTGGCGGCCTGGTACACATGTGTGCGTGTGCGTGTGTGTGTGTGTGTGTGTGTGTGTGTGTGTGTGTGTGTGTGTGTGTGTGTGTGTGTGTGTGTGTGGGGGGGTTGGGTTTGGGTGGGGTGGGTTAGTTTAATCCATATCTACTGATTATGTTTAATTATGCTGTTGTAATTGAAATTGTCTTTAATGCAGGATGCATTAAATGGTGGTCATCATCACTGATGAAGGTCAGGAGCAAATGACTGTCCACAGAAAAGAGCTGGAATGGTCCAGGCAGGGACTTTTAACACAGGGACTTTTAACATAGAGACTTTTAACATAGAGACTTTTAACACAGGGACTTTTAACACAGGGATTTTCTAACACAGGTTAATTTTTGTAACCACAGGTAACTTTTAACAAAAGTATTTTTTAAGTATTTTGTAATAAATAATTCATAGCGTATGAGTGACCGTGGCGTGGTGGAGGATCATGGCGTGGCGGAGGACCGTGGCATGGCGGAGGATCGTGGCGTGGTGTAGGATCGTGGCATGGAGGAGGATCGTGGAGTGGTGGAGGACCGTGACGTGGCGGAGGACCGTGGCGTGGTGGAGGATCATGGCGTGGCGGAGGATCGTGGCGTGGCGGAGGATCATGGTGTGGCGGAGGACCGTGGCGTGGCGGAGGATCGTGGCGTGGTGGAGGATCGTGGCATGGAGGAGGATCGTGGAGTGGTGGAGGACCGTGGCGTGGCGGAGGACCGTGGCGTGGCGGAGGACCGTGGCGTGGTGGAGGATCGTGGCGTGGCGGAGGAATGTGGCGTGGCGGAGGAATGTGGCGTGGCGGAGGAATGTGCGCTTCGCGCTTGCCTGCATGCGAGTGTCACATGACTGCTGCTCATCATCCCCACTGCCGCCCTGCCCTTCCTCCAGCTTGTAGCATGTAGGTGAGTGGATTGTAATGACCTGCTATTAGCTTTGCATAATTTACGCTGTCCATGGTGCTAGCTAAAACACATTACTTCATTAGCAAAAGCTTAACTGCCATAACTATTCCCTCTTTGTGCAGAGGGGGTGTTGCTGCTCTATAGAAAAAGATGATTAATTCAGATGTGATGCACTCAGTTAATTCACCTTGTGGCTTGTGCTACTAGGAAAAAAAACACCTTCTCCTGCAATACACAGAGCTGCACCGTGAACCTTGCAATATTTCTTTTCTCACACAATCACATTCTCACACATACACACACTTGCATGCGTACACACATACAGACATACAAATCCACTTCCTATGCTTAATTTACATATACCAACATACATAAACAAGCCCACACACGCACACACAAAGATGCACAAACACACACACACACGTCCAGTAAATACAATTTATTCAAACAAACGTGGGCTGAAACGTACTCTGGGGATGGAGCAGGAGGCTTGGACAGCAGAGGCCTTGCTCAGAGCCGCCTGTAGCCGAATGGCGTTCTTCTCTCTCAGTGTGGACATCTTAGAGATGCATTATTAAAGAGCGCAGGGCCTTAGGCTGTGGCTGAGGGACTGGCCAACAATGAACAAGAGAAAAAAGCCAATATTTGACTATAAGACATAAGTGGGCTCCATGCATTCCTCCCCTACCTGCCAGGAATGGGCACTTACTGCATGTGTTTATGCGTTCTGTTTTATATAGGCTTGTCTGTCTTTTTTTGTGAGAGTGTGTATGTATGTGTGTGTGTGTATGTGTCCATGTGTATGAGTGGGTCATTTAGTATTTGTGGGAGGAATAAGAGGGAAACGTGCATAGCAGCCCAGGTATACTACATAAGTACATATAATATTGAAGCCCTTGTCCCCTTAAAGATGAAATACGGCTGCACTGTACTGCCGGTGTGTTGATAGTAAACATAACTGCGTGGTAGTGGTGGTGGGTCAAGCTGCTCGGTGTGCTGATCAGGCAGAGCACTGGAGACCCCTGGCTGCCAAACAGAACCGTGCACAGCGCTAGTGTGGCGGTAGTGAGGTGAGCCCAGACCCGACGCCCCTCACGCAGCTCGCGGCTGGAGCGGCGGACGGAGGGCGTGGGTCATGTGCTCCTCTCCAGGCCTCTCTCTCCTGTAACGTCAGCGCCGTGTCTCCCACCTCCGCACGGCCCCTGGAGGAGGTGAGACTCCTGCCTGGAGGCACGAGGAGAAAAAAAGTGCGATGCAAAGCTGCCGGGTTTGAATCCGTTTAACCAAAGTAAAAACGTAAACACTGCAGACTGAGTCACTGTATGCAAATGAAACGCCCTGAACACTTCAGCGATGCAGACGTTGATTTGTGAACAGATTGAAATGAAGTTAAAGTGTGCCCTAGAGTTACAACCAGAGCACACCAAGAGCAGTAACAAAGACAAGCAGTACGTATGTGTGCTGACCGTGGTGAGTGTAGGACCACAGTTACCACTCACCATACGGGACAGGTGTATGGCTGAGTAACACCTGCACCCCAGACAGGGCGCTGACGTCTGGCGTGGCGACCTCGCGGGGGGAAGGTCAACCACCGTGCGCTGCGCTACACTGAGCAGCTCGGAATACTGAGCAGCTGTACAGGAACCCTTGCAGTGTCATAAACAGCTCCAGCTATTTGCCCCTGTGTAAACAGGTAGGGTGTTCAAAGAATTCATACACTATCCATCACATTCTGTACCACTTCGACCAATCCATACTAACTAGCCGAGCTCGTGAGCCGTGCTGATACGGAAAGGCCTGGCTGTGAAACATTAATATCCTGCAAGGTGCCCCTCCACCACCGAAGGCTTTTGTTTACACTTTTGCAGTACTATGCAGTACTGCTGTTGTCACTACTGAAAAATAGACATTTGAGAACTAGATCATACGTTGTTCGTGTATATTGTATGTTCTTTTATTCTGTGAGTTTTGCCTACTGTAATGTTAGACATACCTTGGACTGCTGACGTACCCTCTGTAATCACCTCCTGGCCCCACCTGGTCCAAACCTGACCACACCTGCTTGACACCACCTACAGGGCCTCTAGGACCTCGATGAAGGAGCATCTAGAGGAGATCAGCACCACAGTGGCGGACAGCAACACACACAAAGTGAGCCTAGCAGGAAAAGGAAAAGGATTTCAGTGCTGACGGCTGGTGATGAATGCCATGCTCCCCGGCACCAGACGTGCCAAACGCAGAAAACACAAGCCCACTTGCCTGGGGCGGGTGCAAGAGAGTCAGAGACCATCTGAGATACTCCAGCCTCTGAGCCTAACACATTCACAGTCTCTCCCTCTTGTTGTCTCTTCACAGATTCCTCACACTAAGACGTTGGACCGACAGCTTGAATGAACCCTGCACTCTGCTGCCTTTCTCCAAACCCCAGAGCGTCTGGCTGAGTCCCCCGACCCCTGACCCCTGACCCCCGACCCCCAAGCCTTCTTCTCTCGGCATGGGGAACGCCTCCTCACCCGTCACTCTTCTCCTCGCCGCACCTCCTTTAAACACCTTGCTTGTAAATAAAAGCGAATTCAGATCCGAGCATTCGTGGCCACGCCGTGCCAACGTCACATTCTGTCATGTGTCAGCAAGTGCGCTACCTCAACACCGCGCAATCTGCCATTATCAATGCATCCATTGTCCACAGTGCATACTGTGTTTAGCTCTTGCTACACTGTGGGTTACATATGGCAGATCCAATCAGAAACCTTGGAGAGCTGTAGTGTGTAAGTTAAGGCGTGGAGCAGGAAACGGAGAGAGAGAACAAGTCAGATTAAGCCAGCCTGGCTCGCCCCTCCCTCTCAGTCTGTTTGTACATTTGTAAATAACTCTGTGTGACTGTGTGTGCATGTTCATGTGTACACACTTTGTACACTAAGGCTAGCTATGCAAATTGGGTGCTCTCTCATGCAAATTATTTGCTACTTATTAAAAATGGAAGAGGTTGTTTAGAAAATCTGCCACCCCAGTGGGTTTCAGTGTTTCGGTGGCTGTGGACACAAGTACCTCTAATGTACACGACATAAACAGGACAAGCTATTTAAAACACTCGTTTGTGTGGAGGAAAAAAAAACCGCACAGAGAATAAAGCATGCCAGTACACACAAAGACTCTGCCATAATAAGCACCAGCCCTCTGTAGACACATGACATATACCTTTCTCCTCTGGAAAGCTTCTGTGTTCCTGTCGCCTATCAATTGTGGCTGGATGGCTGTCGTGGAGAGACTCAGCCAATCTCATCCTGCCACCCATCTGTCAATAGTGACAAAGCAGAATTATTGCACGCCACCAGATATTTATGGGCAGGGAACTTAAAGGCGACAGGATTGTTCCATACTGCTTGAGTCCCCTGCTCATAAATTGACCCAGGAATTGACCTCGTGCCGTGTGGCTTGCGGCTCTGACGCATGGTGGAGAGGAGGGGTAATAGAACTCATGCCATGTGGTGTGCAGCTATGACGCGTGGTGCAGAGGAGGGGTAAGAGAATTCGAGAGCATGGTTGAGAGGAGGGGTACGAGAACTTGAGGGCATGACAGAGAAGAGGGGTAAGAGAACTCAAGGCTGAGGGAGAAGCCCAAACTGGAGCCCAAATTCCAAGCTTCAGCAAAACCCCCCCACCCACCCCCCGATGCCCTGCTCTGCCCTGGGACACTGCCTCATTATCCAATTAATGTGTGTGTGTATGTGTGTGTGTGTGTATGTGTGTGTTGGGAGCGCATGCATGTGAGTGTGTGTGCATGTGTTTATATATATGTATGTGTGTGTGTGTGTGTGTGTGTGTGTGTATGTGTGCGTTGGGAGCGCATGCATGTGAGTGTGTGTGCATGTGTGTGTTGCGAGCACATACATGTGAGTGTGTGTGCATGTGTTTGTATGTATGTATGTGTGTGTATGTGTGTGTTGCGAGCGCATGCATTTAAGTCGGTGTGCATGTGTGTGTGTGTGTGTGTGTGTGTGTGTGTGTTGCGAGCGCATGCATTTGAGTCGGTGTGCATGTGTGTATATGTGTGTGTGTGTGTATTTCACAAGCACTTCTGCTCAATGGAAGAAAATCCTGCTCAACTGTCACCATTCAACGTGAGGCATGTAGAGAGAAGTGGCTTTGTGTAAACACAGTGCTGGTGGGTTTGTGTGTGTACATGGGTGTGTGTCTGTATGTGTGTGTGTAGCTAAATTATTCTGCACTGTGTCTGTATGTGTGTGCGTGTGTGTGTTTGCATGTGGTGTCTGTACGTGTAGGCGAGTGTGGGCGAGTAGAACTTCCAAACGTGACAAATTCCTAAATGCCACAATCTCAGCAGCTGAACTAGCTTCAAAATTAGATCCCCCCCACCACCAGCAAAAAACAACGACAACAGCAAAAAGTGCATGAAATCATGGCAGCTTTTTAAAGACCTGCAGACTGTTGAGTCTCCCTGCTCTATGATTGGATCATTACAGAGGACACGTCCAGGAGGTGTCACCTCTCCAAATGTGTGACACCAACACAGCAAAAGACACGTTTCCCCCGGCTGGACCAATAAGGTGATGGGAACTCCTCGGCCAACCCGTGGGAGAGTGCAGCTTCGCACGATGCACCTCTCCGACCCAGGCCACGACCTCAGCTTGTGTGTGTGTGTGTGTGTGTGTGTGTGTGAGTGAGAGTGTGTGTGCAGCTCCAGGGAGGCGATGGGGGAAATGGAACTGCATAATAATGTTCACTTATTACAATAATGTTCACTTATTACAATAATGTTCACTTATTATAATAATGTTCACTTATTACACGGACCCCCCCCCCCAAAAAAAAAGCGGGTCATTAAGTGTCAGCATCCTGCTTCCTGCTCTTCACTCTCCCACAGGGCTCACTCACGTGTCATTACGGTTGGCACGTTTACTCATGTTTACTCTTGAGTGATCGGATATTTATATGGTTCAGGCACCAGTTCGGTGACACTTTTTTTTTAATGTTCTGCTGGTTTCTGTGACACATGACACTGGGAGTGTGGGCTGAGAGTGACTGAATCACACTCATACAGCCGTCTGCAACACTGCCATCTGCTTTCGGCACCGCAATATCATTACACGCACGCACACACACACACACACACACACAACCACGCACACATTCCCAGAACTGTACTACCGAGCAGTTATACAAAGGAAGCACTGAAGTCACGGTTTCATGAACTGAAATCAGCACCAGTCAACTATCAAAAATGTTCTAGACTTGTGCACCTAAATAGCTTCGCTGTCTGTTTGATCTGAGTCATTTTCTTCTCTGGCATTTGCTAACAGACATTTAAAAACATTGCAGGTTGCTCGCCGTGCTGGTGCGGTGGTTTTTGGGGTGCGTGCGGAAGGGTGAGTAGGCACTTAATTGATGCAGGAAGGCAGTGTGTTGCGGGCTGCTTGACGGTTCTTACCAGAAGCCAGCCGTGAATCACTCAGACGACGAGTGACAGAAACATGGCACCCGGGAGACTTACACCCAGATCACCGTCACTTACTGGAGCCCACTGACGCACTCCGCCGATATACAGTCTCTCTCTCTCTCTCTCTGTTTCTGTCTGTCTCTCTTTCTGTCTCCCTCACCCACTTTTCTCATTCTCTCTTTCTCTCTCTCCCTCTCCCTCTCTCTCCAACAATTATTTTTGACTTCTCTATCAAATGTGCAAGACCCGTGTTGTAGTTATAGGCTGTGGTGGGTCTGGGGGAATACTGAAGTTGTCAGGAGTTGAGCAGTGTCACAGTTTAAACAAATCACTGGTCTTTAACCCTCTCGAACCCTTTGTTCTTCTCAGCCTCTGTGCTGCTTGCTTTTTGGTGCTACCTGGAGTGATACACACACGTTTCTGAAAGGAGTGGCAGGTCCCAGCCTGCTGTAGACCATGGCAGCTCTGCCCTGGGGTCACACGGTCCTGGAGCCGCAGCCCTGGAGCCCCAGCCCCGGGGTCACACAGTCCTGGAGCCCCAGCCCTGGAGCCCCAGCCCCGGGGTCACACTGTCCTGGAGCCCCAGCCCAGGAGCCCCAGCCCTGGGGTCACACGGTCCTGGAGCCCCAGCCCTGGAGCCCCAGCCCCGGGGTCACAAGGTCCTGGAGCCCCAGCCCCGGGGTCACACAGTCCTGGAGCCCCAGCCCTGGGGTCACACAGTCCTGGAGCCCCAGCCCTGGAGCCCCAGCCCCGGGGTCACACAGTCCTGGAGCCCCAGCCCCGGGGTCACACAGTCGTGGAGCCCCAGCCCTGGAGCCCCAGCCCTGGGGTCACACGGTCCTGGAGCCCCAGCCCTGGAGCCCCAGCCCCGAGGTCACACGGTCCTGGAGCCCCAGCCCCGAGGTCACACGGTCCTGGAGCCCCAGCCCCGAGGTCACACGGTCCTGGAGCCCCAGCCCCGAGGTCACACGGTCCTGGAGCCCCAGCCCCGGGGCCAGCCGCCACTGACCTTTACCCCCACGGCACCGACGTACTTGTTCAGCGTCTGCATTACAACATTGTCTTTTTTCTGATCTGTAAAAACCGAAGCTGGCGAGATGGAGAGCTCATCTGTCGGCCCCAGGAGAGACGGCGGGATTGTTCCATGAGCGACAGGAGAAACCAGGTGATCCGTGGCAGTGAGGTGTGACATTGTTACCGAGTAATAACCCTTCTGCACCCTTGCATCTCAAACCTGCATCGTGTCCAGCAATTATGAAACCTCCCTGTTATTGGTGCGCACGCTGCATGGAAGAGCTGAGAAAGCAAGTGTTTGGCTGTGGAGATGTCCAGACCTCGCCTGCTGTCTCAGGGTCTCAGGAGGTGTTGGGAGTGCAGCGGATGGATCTGGTTAGCCGGCCTGATTAAAGCCTAAAGCTGGGCCGGCCCATCACTACTCCCACTGAAGCATTGCTCGCACGCCCCAGTTCGAGTCGGGCTTGTTTGTAGCCCGTTACACGGCTCCATCGTGGGAAGGTGGAGGTGCACTCCGCCCTACCTCCGCCCTCCCTTTGTTGTTGGTGTCACTTGTTTTGTTAGTTCTGTCGTCAGATTAAGAAACACTCGCGGTGTGTTTGCATTCCCTGCTGGTCTGACAGGTCGTGTAAGGCGTGAGTGTGTGGTGCACTGGAGGGCCAATGACAGCCACTTTTACTGTGTCTAATAAACTGCACTCATTGTGCACCATGTCCTGTGATTAAACATTGCTTTCCTCATGTTGATCAGCGTCTTTCGTGCTTGTGTGCTCTATCTTTGTCAACATTTAAAACCTTTATAGATGAGGCAGCTAGTGATTCCTGTAATAAAATCTGCTTTTTAAAATGCAATTGGTCTAATCATATAGATATTGTATTACATTATTATTATTGCTATTATTATTATAGATATTGTATTACATTTGCTCTGTGTGAAGCACTGCTGTCAGCTACAGCTGTGAACCGCCCCATACCTTCCGGGCCCAAGACCGACCCGAGTGAACCATCTCTGCTCTGCCCTCTGTGTAAGGATCATGGCTCAGTGGAGCACGTATCCATCTATGCATTCCATACTTTTCCTGGCCACTTCTACGGAGCCCTGGACCTGCAATCAACCTGACCTCCAAGCCAGGCCAAACTTACTTGCTTTTAATGTCATGAATGGACTGAGTAAAGCTATGGAACCATTTGAGTTTGCCTGTCCTGATTCTCTGGCAGTAAAACCAGGACTCCCTCCTGCCCAGCTGGTACTGGTTTTGCTATGTGCATGATTTGGACAAAGACTCTCAGCTAAAGGGCTTTACGAAGTATTTTTTAAAAAGTCTGTTTCCATGTTTCTCACACATTCTCGCTCGTTCAAAACTCTTTTTACAACCCTTTTAAAACTGTCCATTTTTGTCACCTCCTAATTCTGTCCTTCGCTCTCTCTCTCCTCCCTTCCAGAGAAGACGCAGCACTGTAAATGTGCGTGTGCACAACCGCGCTCCATCTCCAGCTCCAACTCCACACACTGTGCAGTTGTTCCTTCTCCTGATGATTGCGCTACTGACTTTATCCTCCATCTGGCTGCGTATTTCAACAGAACGCTCACTCCTAATAATTATCGCGCGTTCTGGGGATCTCAGTGAGAACTTTCTTTCTCCCTGTAAACATCATCCTACAGCGGTGCAGCGATGTCCCCTCAGCTACGTCGTGGCATATGGCGTTATTTCTCGGCTCTGATCTCCGCCCAACTGCTGGTGGGTCTGACTGCAGCTCTTCACTCGGAGGCCCTGATCACTGCCAGTGATTGATCCCCTTGTTTTTATCAGCCCTAATTAAACATTCAGAGCTACAGGCTCCCCGTTGCTCAATGTAATTTCCTCTAAATTCAAAAGTCTTGCGGCCCAAGAAATCTTTATTATTGGCAATGAACCCAGTGCGATAATGAGCAAATAGGATGAAACACCCAGTTTAGCAGCCCCCTGTCGCCATCTCCATTGCTGGGGGTGGAGGGGGGGGGTGGATGCAGAGACAGAGCAGGAGTAGCAGCGAGGGTGGAGGTGTGGGGGGGGGGGTGGTGGGATGCACCAGCGACACTGGCTCATTACCCAAAGATAAGGACACACTCACAGTAATGCAGACATTGGGGGGGGGGCTTGAACAGCTGAATTCACAGTGACTAGCAGCATAAACAAAAAACAAAGAATACTGTCGCTCCTGTTTAGAAATTGGGTTAGACAGTAAGACACATGGGCACACACTGTTCACATAATGGAGAGGACCCATTTTGAACAAATACTGTGAAGACATTAAATATGGGCCAGTTTTTTAAAATGAGCCAGTGTTTTTAGATGGGACCAAAGGCCTGAAGTGTGACCTGAAGAACATTCATAGCATAATGTGATTATCTAACAATATAACATATTATACATATTATATACCAACGTTATACAGAAACTACACAGCATGTCTGTGGCTACAGCTGCTGAAAGGCTCCTCACACAGACCTGAATATACATACAAACACTACAATAGATTTGGGCTGTTACTATATGCAGGAAGACCACTTAGTGGTTTTTGCAAGACTATCTATCTATATATACATACATATATATTTTTTTCCTCCCTGTAAACTAAAGAACACTTACTGTGCATATCTTGATAAACTGCAACATTTACAACATTTAAATCAAAGCCATTTTGTTAGGTCTATTATACAGAACACAACACAGTTTTTTTTTTACTATTATTGTTGCTATAACTACTAATCTGGTGATGGCAGTGTTTACATGTAAATGACTAATTACAAACACAGTCCGTACAACCCTTCCCTGCCATGGAGTGCGTCTCTCCCCACAGAAGAGCATGTAGTATTAACTGCAGGATGACCTTTGACCTGCATTGTTGCTCTTACCACCGCTGCATTATGACACGCGTCCGTCATCCTGACGTCCTGCAGCCGCGCATGTCTCCATGCATGTCTCCGTCCCCAGGAGGACCTGCATGTCCCCTCTGTGTTTATACATTAATAACATTAAGTCCAATCTGATGCCTGGGTACAGGGGAAGCATTACTCTTTTAAGGAGCACAAGGCACTATCTGTCTCTATCTCTCTCAGTGTGGGGCCTAATGGCTCTGATTCTTCTCCAAATTCAATTTAGGCAGGATATTACTGTTACATGAGCTCTCCTCAACAATGCCATTTCCCTTGCTTACACAGTACATTAGCCAGCCTAGCGCACCGCCTCCGTGCCGTCCCAACCGAAGCCGAGAGACGCCTCCACAATCGGGCAGCTCTGTGAACAATAGCGCCATGATTGGCGATTTCGAACTGTACTTAACAAGGTCTTAATTGACATCCCGCTGCACAGGACTCTGGGTAGGAGTCACCCTGTCTCCAGGGCAGGGCAGCAAGGAAAAAACTCGCATCCTATGATTTCTGATGATCATCTCACACATGAATACCCACCAGCACACTCACACACACACACACACACACACACACACCCAGAGATGGAGCTCGTCTTCGCCAGTCGTGTTGTTTGCAGTCATCCTGGAGACGTGACTCCATAGGTAAATATTCATGCCATCCCTCCACTCAGATGAATATAATGACTAATGAGGAGAGATGATATTTGTCAGCACTGTGACTCCCTGTGGCGTCACGTGAATGAGTTGCTCATCATCGTCATAGCCCATTGTAGGGGCCTTGCCTGTGACACTCCATAGACCCGTCCAACGCTGATTATTTCAACAAATAGCATTCCCATTCAAGTCAACAGAAAGGTTTCCAGTGACAGCTCGCATGACAAAAGGTCAGAGGCAGGCTGCTTGGCGTTAATTAAGTAAAATTGGTGAATGTCAGAACTACAAAGGTCAGTGCTAATCCCCTGATATTGTCTGGTCTCCTCTAGTTCCATGCAATGAGAGTAAGGGGTGAGGGGGGGCTCTGTTGAAAAGAGGCTGGATTGGCTGAAGCCTCATGTGAAGACATCGCCGCTTCAGACGCTTCTTGCCAAAGGCATCACCGCCGCAATGTGGCGCAGGAGGAAGCCGCACGCCAGACCCAACGAGGGAGGAGAGGAGCAAAGCGAAGACGACCCTTGTGCACGCACGCCTTGGTCCTACCTCACCAGAACTTTGCTCTGTGCAGATTGATAAAATCTATGAAAGGAATCCTGCCACATTTTCAAATCCAACGTCCAAAATGTACTAGCCGGGGCGAGGTCTGCTATGCTGCTCGGTCGCAGATCCGCCTGCTGTTTGATCATTGGCAGTCTCTGGGGAGACTGTGACACAAGCCAGCTCTGAGTAGCTTATAATGAGTGATATCTCAGCTCTCCTCTGTGTCCTGCATTGATTATTGTTAGCCTTTTGCGCTCACCATAATGCCTAATGTAATTTCCCTGGCCACACGCTGGCCTCCAGTACAATACAGTAAGTAGCAGGTTAGACAACAGCACAGGCCAATGAGGGAGTGATTGCTGCAATACAGCCCTTCTGACAACAACACCGATCACTGCACATTGAGGGAAAGTGTGCGTGTGGTCTGTACAGGGTGTGATACGCTTAACAGTCAAGAGAACGAGAGCGTTTGTGCTGGTATCAGAGGTAACAGAGTAGTGTCAGAGTCAGCGGTGGCACTCTCTAGCAGTGTGTGTGTGTGTGTGTGTGTGGCTGTGCACGACTCTGAAGGCAGCATCGGCTGCTGTGTTCGTCGCAGGCTACGCTTCTGTGGGAAGCAGGCATTAACTCGTCAGGAGGCTTGTCAGGAGCACAATGCCGCGGCACCAGCTGCCGGCCAGCACCTCGCCGCTCCTCACGTGCACAAACCTCATTTCCATTACAATTAAAAGCTTCGCCGATGGATTCAGAATTGTGTTTGCTCCACAGGGGGCTAATACGCCTCTCCTCACAGTCCGATGTTGTAGTGATCCAGGTGGCTACATCCTCTCCCCTCTCCAGCACATCCTCCTCCTACACACCCAACACACCGCAGGGCCTGGACAGAGCTTTCCCAGAAGGTGTATGTGTGTGTGTGTGTGTGTGTGCTTGAAGCCTCTGTACTGTTGGGTGGTGCGGTGATACTGCTGTGTGTGGTAGTTCTGTATAGCGCCATCATAACATTTCAAGTATGCTTATGCATCTCTATTCAAATCTCAGAGTACAGCATATCTATAGATCTTGTATATTGACCCAGAACACACACACACACACACACACACACACACACACACACACTACAGAGCTTAACCATATGCAAACCTCATAGGTACATACAGATCCTGATTTTCCTCGTTTTATTTCTGTTCTTTCTAGACCACAGAGTGCACCACAGAGAAAAAGCTCTTTCAGAGACTAAGGCCTTGGAACAGTGTATGAAAGATGAGCGCAGACTATAGTTCAGGTGAGACATTAAGAAGGGGAAGTCGAGACAAAGAAGGAGACTGTATAACACCCTGCTACGGCCAATCAGGTCCTGCACAGACATCGGTAGCAGAGCCGCCAGCCCCATGGTCCTAAGGTGCAGTCAGAAGGCACTGTGATAAAGGCACACGCCCTACGCCTGCAAGGCCCAACGTGAGGACTGATTCTGACCTCCTCGTGTGACATGGACCTGCAATGGCTGGTGCAGCAGGAGTGTAGTTAAAATCACCCCAGGTACTGGCGGGAGCTCAGGAGAACACACACCCTACAAGAAACACTTTTCAGTGCAGGACACCCCGGGAATTAGAAAAAAAACCCCAGTTTTTCCTCCTTCCCCTCATACTCAGCATTAAAGCTTGAATTATTTATTCAGGTGCCTCAATGTATTTTTAATCATGAGCCAAATTGAAGAGTGAACAGGGTTGCTGTCATTAGTATCTGTCAGCCATGAGAGTATTTCCTTTACTCCAGAGTGCGTTTTAGCACAAACTGTAATTGCTCATGTTTCAGGGAATGATTAGAATAAAGGGGCTTCGCATTACAACAGGAATGTGAAAAGAAAATCATTAGTGCTGCGGTGCAAATCTAATCTGGAGGAATACTGGGTCTCTCAGCCAGACACCATGGCATGCGTAGCACAACTGATTACTCCCAGGGCCATGCGGGACACAGGGCTGCGGGACACAGGGCTGCGGGACACTGCAGGCGAGGACAAGCACCGCCCCCACCCCCCACCACACACACACACACACACACACACACAGGCCACTTCTGCATGCCCAGGCTCGGTAGCACTTTCTAAATGCTTCAGCACCCTGTCCAACTTGCAGGACACACTGGCCCGGAACACAGAAGCTGGAGAAGAACTGATAAAGCCAGTGGAACAGGAAGATAGAGAGAGAGAGAGAGAGAGAGAAGGAGAGAGAGAAGAAGAGAGAGAGAGAGAAGGAGAGAGAGAGAGAAGTTATATCAAAAAGTCCAACTTCCAGGTCAGTCCTTCAATTTGTATTCATGCATTTCATTTTTTTTTTAGATATAGCTGGGAACCAGACATGGTAAAGCAGACATCCTCAGAGACAGAGAGAGAGAGAGAGAGAGAGAGAGAGACAGAAAGAGACAGAGAGGAAGAGAAAGAGAGAGAGAGGCTATATCACAACAGCTTATGGAAATGTGATGGGACTGATGATAGAAAAGGAAATGTGTGCAGCTACTAGGACGGACTGTAAATGCTTTGGACAGAGTAGAAGACGAGAGGATACATGGGCATCATGCTACAGCCTATATAAAACCCAGGATTCAATTAAAAAAGCTTTTTAAATTTAAATATAGCATTTTTCTCCATATCTTGTCTTAATAGCTAATATCCAATCTGGTCTAATAGTTAATATCCAATAGCTCATTTGCACTTTATCTCAAGGTTGATTATATAATGTATTCAAAACTCGAGATCAAGAACTTTATGGATTTCAAGAGCAGAGAGACGACATTCCAGACTGTTTTCAAATCTGTGCCGACATCACTGGGCTATAATACAGCTCATTGGGCTCCAGTTAGTGGAAAGGAAATGATATCATGGCTGAGATATGGTGTAGTGACTTGTGATGCCCCACTGACCTGGAAATGATTCACAGCACTATGAGCTCAAGCCTTAAGAGAAACACTGACCCAAACGTTACCTCACACTGCTCCACACCGCAACTCACTGGCCTCATTACACCCCATCAGAGCATTATGAGAGCAGTAAATGTGCGCAGAGGCGTATTGAGCCGTTGAACCTCTTTACGGAGCACACAATAAAGGGGTGTGTGTTGTGCCATGGGTTCACATTCCCCTGCACGTACAGGGAGTGGCCATCCTTCAGATCACCCACACACTCCATCACAAACACCCAACACTTTCTGTTTGCGCTCGCACTGTGTGTAAGAGCATTCAGAGCTCCACAGGGGGACGGCAGGAGGAAAACGTTCACTTTGGATGGGCTGATGTTCTCAGAGGGCCTGCCCAACACTCTTCAACAATCCCCCCCCCCCCCTCCAAAACACACACACACACACACACACACACACACACACTGCCTCATACATAATGCACATAGTGCTGAACTCATTTCCACCCAAGACAGCCCCATTGTTATGAAGTGCAAGTTAATGGGTAAACTAATTGCAATAAACAGGAGTGGTGTTTAGCGTGCACGAGCGCTTTAATAGGGAAAGGAGGCCTAATTAGGGAGTGGTGGTGATGTGGCTGTGGCTGCAGAGGAGGATCCTCCATCCATCAGCCGGGCGGGGGTGGTGGGGGGGGGGGGGGGGGTTTACACCAGTGCCCTGATCATCATCCGTGCAGTTGGGCTCTGCTGTTGATCTGCTGCACGGTGAACCTTTAGCAGCAGGAACCCGATCCTATTGTCCTCATCCTAAAAGCCCTACTGATGTTTTCTCACCTTCAGACATTCACAGAAGCGCACACACACACACACACACACACACACACACACACACACACGTGGACACAGGCAGACGCGCTGGCCGAGACGGAGCCCCAGTCGCAGCCACACGTGATCACACATGTCCGTGCTCTCGTACGCTGACACGGCGGAGCTGCACATGCAGGCGCTCGTGCACAAACAAATGCTCAGTAATGATGTTGGATCCACTCTCATTGCTTTTTGATGAGAGGGAATTGAAAGAACGGGCCGCTATGATGTGGTCTAACAATGCTGGCCCTTATTTGCATTAAGAGCAAGCAGGTAGCCCGGGTAATGGCTTTGTGGCTCTACAACGGATGTCTTTGAAGCTTCGGAATCAATGTGCCACTTCAAAACTTCATATCCTCCCAGACAACACTCTTCTGACCACTCAGGCACTGCCAGGAGACCAAAGCAAAACAGGAGGGGTAAAAATGGCCTTGGGGCATTTTCTTTTCTCCCAATTCCACCATAACCAATATTCCCGCGTGGATGTGTGGCAAGAAAAGAAATAGGGACAGACGCGAAGACGTCTGGTTCTCGAGCTGTTCGTGTCGAACACGCTGTTCGTTTCAAAATAACGTTCAAAAATCTCACAGCAACAACACTCATGTCACACAAAATTACGATTTTTTTTTTTTTTTTTTAACAAGCCTAATTTGATACAAACACCCATTGGCCTTCAGGTCTGTATTCAGGCCTGGTGAGCACGCACGCTTTTGGATTAAGGCTGCAATCCTCTACTGGATGCGAGTGTGAGGATAACGCGAAGAATGGGAGGTGATGGCGAGTCATTACAGCCGTCAGTGAAGGTTCAAGGAAATGACCCGTGGCGGGCTGCGTTTCTTCCTAGAGACATTCTGTCACCCAGCACCAAAGCAAAGGGTAAGCTGATTAAATGAGACCTTTTCCTGTGTGCATGTTTGTTTAGTTCCCATAAAAAAACAGGTCTCCACATTATGAGCTAGGAGCTGTAAGAGCAGAGCAGCGTGCTACTGGCTCACACGGCTGGAGTAATTGGGAAGCAGGTAGCATGTTTAGCAGTGGAAGACCTGTAGGGAGGCCCCAGCGGACATGTTGGGGTCACACTATCCAGGCAGATTAACATAACTAAAACGACATGCCGACTTCCAAGGGGACGCTAATTACAGAGCCAGAGTTTAAATCAATACCTCAGAGAAAATGAGATACCAAAAAAAAAGAAGAAGAAGAAGAAGAAGAAGAAGCTTCCAAATTACAGTTGCGGTTATTTTTCCTACAACCGCCTCATTAAAAAGAGACAAGAGTGTCATCATTGTGCTGCCGAAGGTTCCCTCTCTGTGTCTAATGCCACCCAATTTGCTCTGTTTGCCGAGAAGGCTGTGCTGTGGTTGGTACCTATGCACGGCTTTAAATTTTAATGTTCCAGATTCACACTGGAGGCTTCTGGGGGCCCCATCAAGGCACAGGCAGGAGCCAGATGTCTATCTCTTCCTTAGAAGGATGTGGAAGTATTACATTAGATGGTAAATCAACACCGGCCTTGTTAATTATTTAGGAAAACAAAGTGCTGAAGTCATAGATACTCCAGTGTGCGGCTGTGCGATGTTTAATCTACATAATGTATCTGGAGGCAGAGAGCTGAGGTACTGGGAGGGGGTTGGAGAGTGTGGAGGGAGAGAGAAGTGAGATAATGAGACAGAGCGAGACAGGATCGAGGATGATAGGGGCAGAGTAAAGCATACAGAAGGAGCTCCATGAGAGATGGGGGAGACAGGGTGAGATATGGGCTGATTAGAGGAGAATAGTGAGGAGAAGTGTAGGAACAAGGTGCATTTCAAACCACGGCAGGATAAACAAGAAAGGGGCTAATGGCCAACCATGAGGCAGCAAAGGAAGTGAGTGGCACTGGAGTAGGGATATAGGAACAGAGGATGAACGTAAAGACGGAGGGTCACCATGACTGGTCAATGTTGGGGGAGGGGGGGTGTATTCTGTTGGTATTGCCCTGTTGCTAACGTTGTGGTCAAAGTCTCAACCCCGCACTTTAAGAGACAGAAGCTCAAGTTTGTTTAATGGCAACAGAAGAATACACTGAGGAGCAAAAACATAATGAGCGTGAGGAAGACTTTATTTAAAAACCTAAATCCAAGCCCAAGTTCTTGTTCTTGAAATGATCCAAACTCATTTACCTTTGATTAGTTTAACAAAAAATTATAAGCTCAGGATGCAAGTGTGCGTACTGACAAATCCCTTCATTCTTTTAAGAATAACACTAATGTACAACATGCATTATGAATCCAGTACCTGTCCTGATTACCTGAGGAGCCCTTTTGCTGTTATTAATAAAACATATTGAACTGAAATAGAGTGAGAGATGAGTGCGGAGAGGAGGAGGTGTCGGCATAAGGTCTAGGAACTGACAGTGTAGCCATGAGCCTAATTATTGAAATCAAGTCAGCTGCGCCTTGTGTGTGAGCTGCTGTCGTACATCCCCCCTCCTCCTTCTGTTGCCTAGCCGCTCTCTGTGTGAACCCAGCCGTCTGTCAGCCACGCAAGGTCCCCCAGGAAACTAGAGCTCCACTCCAGCTCCGCCAATGAGCATTCTGGGTCTAAAACAATCTCCAGCATCATTTTTCCGATACATTTGATAATGTTTTTTTTATGTATGATATATTTTGTGTGTGTGTGTGTGTATATATATAGTTGTGTGTCTAAGGGGCCAAAATTAAACGGCTGGACGGCTTCTGCGAGGCTTTCAGACTTTCAGAATATTCCTTTACATCATGTTTACAAAACAGCAAATAAATAATAAAATAATAAACAATGAATGGATTCCAGCAGCGGTAGTAGCCACACCTGCTGTTTGGCACGTGTGCAGGCCAGTGATTTGGAATTCCACTGAACACACTCCTGCATGTTCCTCCCTCTCCTTATCTCCCCTGCTCAGCCTGCAATCACGCGCCTCTCTATTCCAATTTATCTTATTTCTGGCTGATTGATTAGTAATGCTTTTTTATTTGTTTGTGGAGGAGACTTAATTAGATTTCACAGGTCAGAGGCCCACATACTGAAAGTTCAAGATAATCATTATTATTCTAATTAGAGGATGCCATTAAAGCAGGTTGTTACGGGACATTTGGAAGCAGAACGGGGTAACGGCGGGTGACACTGCTGTCAGTGTCATTAAGACAGTTGTATAGTCCATGTTGTAGAAGGCCGGGTGTTGTGCGCGTAGTAGACCAGAGCACCCGTGAGAAGGGCACATATGCCACACCACACACAGCACTGTGGAAATGTCCCGTCTTAGAGCCACATGTGTGCGACAAACACAAAACGTCTGCGCTACGACTGAAAATTCATCCCAAAAATGTCTCGCTAAAAGCCAGAATTTCAGCACACGGCCTTGATTGCCTTTGACTGCTATAAATCAAAGCTTTCTCCAAATCTAACATGTGAATTCTTTCTTTGGGGTATTCGGAAAAAATAATAACCTGTTTGACCTTTTTCCTCTAACCCTGCGCTGGAGAACGGGGGGGGTTAGATCCTTCGTGACTATTTCAGTCCCAGCTCTGCACAACAGTAGCAATGCACAGGCGATAAGTGCTCAGGTTATTAGCAAACCTTCAGAGACCATGGTAACACTGATGGGGCATGCAGGCTCATCTTCGCTCAGTTCTCCTGAGAGAAGCGCGCTGAGTAAGGTGCTAGCGTCAAAAAACACCCAGAGAGCAGCGGTAGTGCGTAGTAATGAGTGATCATTAATATGACGTGTACAAGCTTCTAATGATGGTGATAATCAAGCCCTGCTTGCTGGATCGGACACCTGGTAGGAATCCAGCAGCAGACACATTTAAAATGCATTTAGGTGCATGATTACGTCCATATGAAACCCTATATAATGGTCCCCATCTGAATGCTCCAAATCTCAAAGAGAAAAAAAGAATGAAGAAATCATTAAAAAAGAGATAATAACTAGAGTGCACGTCTGGGGGGAAGAAAATAAATAAATGTGTGCTTCACGACTGTGCATCCGCCAGTGGAGAGAGAAGCTCGTCCGCATGTGGTTTTAATTAGAAAGCATAGCTTTTTTGACAGCAAATTGATTTTTAATTGTTCACTTCTGCACTCACTCCAGGTGGCTCCGAATCGTCTTCATTTGCTGTTTTACAGGCTCCATACAGGGTACAAAACTCACCGCATTACAAGGAACTGTAGACCTGGCACCGGCTGTGCCAGACCCCATGGGCTGCACACTGCAGGGGAACTCGGCTTTTTTTAGGGCGGAGCCATCTGGAGCCCCTCCCACTCTAGTCATCCTCAGCACTCTCCCAACAGCAGCAATAAGGAACTCTCTGAAGATGGTCTGGTGGACCACTCTAATGGCCCTGACAGGAAGCAAATGTAATTTGAAAGGAGCTGATCTATGCGAGCCATTGTTGTGGTATAACGCTGATCTAATTATTAAGCACCACGGATGTGAGCCCAGCGCAGGGTGGAATTGTGCCGGCGCAGATCTAGGACGGGGCCACGCGGTGGAGCGGCGAGCCGGCATCGCTGCGTGGACGCTGCCAGGGACGATGACGACGCCTCCTCCTCCTCCTCCTCCTCCTCCTCCGCCGCCGCCGCCGCACCCACCCACCCACCCGAGGCCCAGATGAACAAAGTACGACCCCCTCGGGTTACATGTTCGTATGGCTGGGTCTTCTCGGTGTAGTTATAGCAGACACATGAAGCAGACCAAATCAAAGCATGGAACTCATTCCACATGCACAGCAGTTCAGTGGGGAGACAAGCATCAAGAACATGAGAGCATCCAACCTCCCTGATAAGAGGAGCAGGCTCTGTGGTTAAACGCTAGTCAGACGCTCAAACATGTGATGCACTGGAAGATCCAAACATTTTGAAATATTTAGGAGAGTTACACACAGTTAGCAAAGCACAAGATCAACTCAAGTTTAGTTTTAAATGCACACTTTGACTTCTGCCAAGATGCTGTTTATCACTCACATTTTGTACAATTAAGGAGCAATTAATGGCCTGTATTGAACGGGCCAGGCTAATGCTGGTGCTCCATCAAACCACTACACACTGAGGTCTCACTCTGGAACCACCACAAACACACGTATCTGAAGAGCACCACACAGGACACTCAGCCATTAGACGTGATACACAAAAAGAGAGCTCGAACATCAGTTTAAAATCAATCTCACAGACAAATGATATCAAAAGGCAGCAAGATAATATGATTGTGGAGTCTGTGACCTTTTCTGCATTCGGTGCTCTACCAGTCTGGGTAGAGCAGAGTAAAGAACTGACCTTTGTAGAATTATTCTAATGCTGCCTAATCTGAATGGCTGAAGGATACGCTCCTCACGCATTGTGCAAAAGGTTACACAACCTGTGTGGTAGTGGCAACATTTCAAGGACTTCTCATTTGGCGAAGTTTCAGTTGGAACTGAGAGTCGCTGTTACCGTAAAGGTATCAGAGGTTTTCTTGTTATGTTTATGAGTATAAACACATCTTTGAAATGATAACAATGAAATTGACATTACATGTACATAACAAAAGAACATAATTTCAATATTTCATCACGATGTAATCAATCAATATAACAGCCAATGTTATATGGTGACTATATAAAGCATCTTAGTCTTCCAATGTATTCCATAATATCACTGTCTGGATTCACATTTAAGTGAATAGTTCAGATTAGAAAATCAATTAATGAAGGTGTCTATATGCAGTGCCTAATAATAATGTAAAGTGAAATCACTTTAATTTAGTTTGAGCTGGATGTAACAGTCCATATCCCTCTTTAAAATGTATGTTAATGTTACCCACGTATTAATCGTTCTTTCTATCTATGGCTGTAGATAGACAGACAGACGGATATAACAGACAAGTCACATAAAACTTAATTCAAGATATTGCTGTTTTACCTTTATCTGTGTTACAGTGACATCTATTGGTAATGTGGATCATCTGCATATGTGCATACACGAACAATAATCTGCATAAAACAAAATGTCAAGTAATCATGTTACTAATAATGGTTAATTCAGAAAAAACAAAGGCTTGTATAACACACGTTGTTAACATATCCAACAATAAAAGCACCCTGCCACCAACGGTGTGTAAGGTACAAAGCATCTCAACAACCTTGAAATAGAAGAAAAGATCTGGATTTAAAATGTATCACCGTGAGAGAAAGAGTTTAGCCAGACACTATTATTTAACTATCTCGCATTGATAATAAGTTTTATATAACGTCATGTGTAACTAAATGGAAGTTCTGTAAAAGTCCTGGCTGTCCCGAGTAATCACTGGATTCGCAGAAACACATGAAACATTGGGTAGATGTTATTCACTTTGCCGGTTTGTAATTTATTTTGCCGTTTTTACTGTGCCGAATTGTTTCATTTGTTCCTCCGTGTCTGTGGACAACAAGTGAACGCATTCCCCACAGATTCCTACTCAGTTGTTCTTGCGTTTTGGGCCATCGGCCACTCTTCTTTTCCTGAATACGATGTTTCCGTTTCTGCGCAGTGAAGTGTCTCTGCTTCTGCTCGAGTTTCAGACTTTTACGGAAAACTCAACTCATGAATTCAAATTTCACTGGAAAAAAAGAATCGATTTGAGCCATCATGAGTGGGGCTATTACCGATAATAATACTCCCACTGCTACAAAACCGGAGGACATCGCTGAACGAATGTTAGAACTAGATGAGGACGACGACTTGGAAGTTTTCAGTAAGGTAATTTAAAAAAGCTAAAACTTCTGTGGAACTAAGGGGGCAGAAGACACGAGAGTTATAGCTGCTACGTGGTCTGGCCGTTGTCACTGACACGTAGTGTTAACGAACCTACAACTTAATTCATTGAGTTATTGTTGCTGACAGAGGAAATGCAACACAATTACAACACAGTTCGGTTGAGTGTCAAGCCTAAAGTCAGGTAACGCCTAACTGTCCACTCGCCTTGGTATCATTGGCATACAGTATACTGCAATTATTCCACAAACAAGAGGAGAATACCACAAAGTACTGGCACTTTGCGCTCTTTGTGTTGCTTCGTACTCGGTTTCAAAGGTCAGAAATCAGGTGGTGTCACGAAGAGCCGATCCTAACCTAACATAACCTAGGTAGCTATCTACTTCTCACAGCATGATAGTGTAGCCGGACTCTCACAGTTTGCTGAAGGTCTACACCGACCTGAGGGAACAGGGTATGTGACAGAACCCCCCTTTGATAAACATGTTCTGTGCGGATAGAAATTTGGAAACTGAAGAACGTATTATTCATGTTCGGTTGATTTTTAACACCAGCTGAAATTTCTGCTGACAACAGTCGATTTTATTGTGTGGCAGGAGAGCTCGGCGTAGGCGCGGAAAAGCTACACGGGCCTTTACTCCGTGGTTAGTTGTGTGAGGCTTTTAGTAAAAACATACGTCAAAAGTTGAATTAGACACTATACTGAAATAAAAAAAAACCACTTATCTACTGACTGACCTGTTAAGGACACACACTCTTCAGATACAGCTTCACCCTTTGTTGAATCACGTGCTGTCTTTACCATGTCCATGTCCAGTCTGAACTGGACAGAGGAGAACCTGCTTGCTGTCCATATGGACATTTTTGAAGATGTCTTTGTTCCATTATAGGAGCCAGCCTTCATGGACGGAAGTAATGCCTCTATGCCAACTTCCCCCGGCTCCATGGTCAACCAGTACAAGTTTGAGGAGGATGAAGAATTACCTGACGCTAAAGACATTTTTGTCATAGTCGATAATCCTGAGAGCCATGTGACCACCATTGAGACTTATATTACGTACCGGGTTTTAACGAAGGTACGCCAAGAATCACGTTCCCATTATAAGCATTTGATCTCGGAATGTTGCCATGTGTACCGTGATTGGTGTTTACGTGCTTGAAAAACTCGCGTGCCCCCCTCTCTGACACCAGACCAGTCGCAGCGAGTTTGACGCAAGTGAGTATGAAGTTCGCAGGCGCTACCAAGACTTCCTGTGGTTAAAAGGCAAGCTGGAGGAGACTCATCCCACTCTCATCGTTCATGTAGGTGACGTTTACCTCCTGTCCACTCCACCATGCTGTAGACTTGAAGCTGTGTTGTTATTTGCCGTGTAGATTTTAAAGTTTTTACCACTAGATTTGTTCATGGTGAAAATATTTTACGAAGGCCTTGATTTAAGAGTTGATTTAAATATGGTGATCTACCTCTTCAAGTTAATTGTGCATTAGGAACCCCACAGGGCCTTGTTATTGGGTCACTCTAGTGTGATGCTAGAACACCTGCTTCCTTGTTGTGCACTAGCCACTTCCGGAGAAATTCGTGATGAAAGGAATGGTGGAGAGGTTCAGTGATGACTTCGTGGAGACCCGAAAGAGAGCTCTCCACAGGTTCCTCAATAGGATAGCTGACCATCCCATTCTCGCATGCAGTGAGGATTTCAAGATCTTTCTTACAGCAGAGGTTAGGATTAAATACACACACGCACGCACGCGCACACACACACACACACACACACACACACACACACCTGCCTAAAAGAAATACAGCATTTCCTTCCTGAAGATGGTAGACATATTCACACCTTCATACAACCACCTGCTCATCCTAATGTGAGCATTATTTACCTTCAGAATATGCACAGCCAGCCTCTTTATATTCACATGGGCATTCTCAAGTCCTCTTGAATTGAGAACACTTGAGTTTATTTGAGATGAGAATAAAGGAGCTCTTTGATTCTCTTCCATCAAATTGTGTTATATATATATGTGTTATATATATAAAATATTGGTGGATGCAGTAAAGTAGTTTCCAGTTTCCAGAGAAACGGCATGTTTCAGTCAGAGGTCCTTCATCAGCTGTGCAAGCAAAGTGCTTCTGAAGTTCTAGGATGTAAAACCAGTAGAAAAAGTAGATGTTTAAATCTTAACATTCATTCCATGATTCCATGGAGTTCAAAAGTTCTGCGAGTGGAGATCATGTCTTTTTCTTTGAGATTCCTACCCTCTTGGCTGCCATAGCAACAACAGGCAATGCAAACCAATATGTCATTAATAAAACTACCAATTAGCATTCAAATTCCTTTCCACTGGAAGTGACAAATCCTTAAACGTGGTGGTCTGAAGGTGTTCAACACTTCGATCATAAAGCCATGGTTTTATAGTGTAAAGACCTACAAATAACAGTTCTACAATACAAAACGGCATCAAGAGAAATGGGTGGTAACGATTGATCCTTTTGTGCTAGTTGTGCTAGTTAAATTTACATGTAGTGCATATTGACCACAGTTATCTGGCTGGTCACATATCTCACTCTTGATGAACGTCTTAAATGTTTTTGCCTCGTCTATAGGAGATTAGTGAAAGATCCTTTAGAAGAAATGTGGTCTTTGCATCGTCCTGTAGGATTTATTGTTTCTTCTTACTATTTAAATCACAAGAAAGTTGTCCCCAATGATTTGCAAATTACTTATTTGGATACATCAAACGGTCTGTACCTTACAAGGTTCATTACTGACACTAAAGACTTTTTTTTCACGTTTAATGATCATTTTAATGATGGCCAGGATACTCCATCTATTTGTCACTAATGGAAACCTTGAGTTCTCTAAATATAACTCCACCAAGTCCTACTGTACACCACCTATATGGGAATTTCAAGCACTGTTTTCATTAATTCCTGCAAAAGAGAATTTAGTCACATAACTTTCATCCAACCAGCTATCCATCCATCCATCCATCCATTGTCTTCCGCTTATCCGGGTCCGGGTCGCGGGGGCAGTAGCCTAAGCAAAGAGGCCCAGGTTTCCCTCTCCCCAGCCACCTCTTCCAGCTCTTCTGGGGGGGATACCAAGGCGTTCCCAGGACAGCCGAGAGATATAATCTCTCCAGCGTGTCCTGGGTCTTCCCCGGGCCTCCTCAGTTGGACATGCCCAGAGCGCCTCCCTAGGCAGGCGCCCAGGTGGCATCCGAACCAGATGCCCGAACCACCTCACCTGGCTCCTCTCTACGTGGAGGAGCAGCGACTCTACTCGAGCCCCTCCCGGATGACTGTGCTCCGTACCTTATCTCTAAGGGAGAGCCCAGACACCCTGCGAAGAAAAACTCATTTCAGCCGCTTGTATTCGCGATCTCATTCTTTCGGTCACTACCCAAAGCTCGTGACCATAGGTAAGAGTCGGAACGTAGATTGACCAGTAAATTGAGAGCTTTGCCTTTTTGGCTCAGCTCTCTCTTCACCACAACGGTCCGGTACAGCGACCGCAATACTGCAGCCGCAGCACCGATCCGCCTGTCAATCTCTCGTTCCATCCTTCCCTCACTCGTGAACAAGAACCCGAGATACTTAAACTCCTCCACTTGAGGCAAGGACTCACTCCCGACCCAGAGAGGGCACTCCACCCTTGTCCGACTGAGTACCATGGTCTCAGTTTTAGAGGTGCTGACTCTCATCCCAGCCGTCTCGCACTCGGCTGCAAACTGATCCAGCGAGCTGTAGGTCTCGGCCCGATGATGCCAACAGGACCACATCATCTGCAAAGAGAAGGCGTGGAATCCTGAGGCCACCAAACCGAACCCCCTCCGCCACTTGGCTACGCCGAGAAATTCTGTCCATAAAAGTTATGAACAGAACCGGTGACAAAGGGCAGCCTTGGCGGAGTCCAACTCCCACCGGAACCAGTCTGACTTACTGCCGGCCATGCGAACCAAACTCCTGCTCCGTTTGTACAGGGACTGGGTAGCCCGTAGCAACGGGCCCCGCACCCTATACTCCCGGAGCACCCCCAGAGGAATCCCCGAGGGACACGGTCGAATGCCTTTTCCAAATCCACAAAGCACATGTGGACTGGTTGAGCAAACTCCCATGCACCCTCTAGGACCCTCGCAAGGGTGAAAAGTTGGTCCAGTGATCCACGACCAGGACGGAATCCACATTGTTCCTCTTGTAACTGAGATTCGACTATCGAACGGACTCTCTTCTCCAGAACCCCTGCATAGACCTTACCGGGAGGCTGAGAAGTGTGATCCCCGATAGTTGGAGCACACTCTCCGGTCCCCTTTCTTAAAAAGGGGAACCACCACCCCGTTTGCCAATCCAGAGGCACTGCCCCGATGTACACGCGATGTTGCAAAGACGTGTCAACCAAGACAGTCCCAAAACATCCAGAGCCTTAAGGAACCCAGGACGGATCTCATCCACCCCGGAGCCTTGGCTCCAAGGAGTTTCACAACTACCCTGGTCACCTCAGCCCTAGTGATGGGCAAACCCCCGCCCGAGTCCTCTGGTTCTGCTTCCTCTATGGAAGACGTGGTGGTGGGATTGAGAAGATCCTACAAGTATTCCTTCCACCGCCTAATGACATCCCCAGTCGAGGTCAGCAGATCCCCAGCCTCACTGTATACAGTGTTGGTCGGGAAACGCTTTCCCCTCCTGAGTTGCCTGACGGTTTGCCAGAACCTCCTCGGAGCCGATCGAAAGTCGCTTTCCATGGTCTCACCAAACTCTTCCCACACCCGAGTTTTTGCCTCTGCGACAGTCAAAGCCGCGATCCGCTTGGCCCCCTGTACCTGTCTGCTGCCTCCAAAGTCCCACGGGCCAACCAGGCCCGATAGGACTCTTTTCTTCAGCATGACGGCCTCCCTTACCCGAGGTGTCCACCACCGGGTTCTGGGATTGCCGCCACGACAGGCACCGACAACCTTGCGGCCACAGCTCCGATCTGCCGCATTGACAATAGAAGCACGGAACCAAGCCCACTCAGACTCAATGTTTCCGGCCTCCCTCGGGATGCGGTCAAAGCTTTGTCGGATGTGGGAGTTAAAGACCTTTCTGACAGGTTCCTCTGCCAGACGTTCCCAGCAAACCCTCACAATACGTTTGGGTCTGCCAGGTCTGTCTGGCATCCTCGCCCGCCATCTGATCCAACTCACCACTAGGTGGTGATCGGTTGACAGCTCAGCTCCTCTCTTTACCCGAGTGTCCAAGACACACGGTTGCAAGTTCGACGATACGATTACAAAATCGATCATCGAACTGCGACCTAAGGTGTCCTGGTGCCATGTGCACTTATGGACACCTCTGTGCTCAAACATGGTGTTCGTTATTGACAAACTGTGACGAGCACAGAAGTCCAACAACAGAACACCACTGGTTCAGATCGGAGAGGCCGTTCCTCCCAATCACGCCCTTCCAGGTCCCACTGTCATTGCCCACGTGAGCATTGAAGTCCCCCAGCAGAACAATGGAATCCCCAGAAGGGGCACCTTCCAGTACCCCCTCCAAGGACTCCAAGAAGGCCGGGTACTCGAGCTGCCATTCGGTGCATAAGCACAAACAACAGTCAGAGCCCTTTCCCCGACCCTAAGGCGCAGGGAAGCAACCCTCTTATCCACTGGGAAAACCCCAACACACAGGCAGCGAGCCGGGGAGCTATGAGTAAGCCCACTCCAGCCCTCCGCCTTTCACCCTGGGCAACTCCAGAAAAGAATAAAGTCCAGCCTCTCTCGAGAGGATTGGTTCCAGAACCCAGACTGTGTGTGGAGGTGAGCCCAACTATATCTAGTTGGTATCTCTCAGCCTCACACACCAGCTCAGGCTCCTTCCCACCCAGAGAGGTTACGTTCCATGTCCCAAGAGCCAGCTTCAGTAACCGAGGGTCGGTACGCCAAGGCCCCCGCCCGGCCACCGCCCAAACCACAATGCACCGAACCCCTAGTACTACCTCTCCCACCGGTGGTGGGCCCATGGGAGAGTGAACCCATGTAATCCCTTCGGGCTGTGCCCGGCCGGGCCCCATGGGTAGAGACCCGGCCACCAGGCGCTCGCCGAGGAGCCCCTCCCCCAGGCCTGGCTCCAGGGTGAGGCCCCGGTAACCCTGATCCGGGCAAGGGTATCTGGGTCCTGTTTTCATATTCCATTGGGGTTTTTATTTGGACCACTCTTTGTCTGGCCCATCACCTAGGACCAATTTGCCATGGGAGACCCTACCAGGGGCATTGCCCCCGACAACCTAGCTCCTAGGATCACATGGGCACGCAAACCCCTCCACCACGATAAGGTGGTGATCCATGCTAATAAAACTTAAATGACCTGTCTGGCAACCTTGTGTACTTCACTGCGGTTTTCACTACCTCTATATCTTTTACTTTAGTGCAATGCAGTTACTTCCTAGAATCATTTTCGGGTTGCAGGTTTGGTTGTACATGCTCAATTCATATGCAGCACTAACACCATCCTGCTTCGTGCTGGTCCTGTCTGCAGGAACTGGGCACTCACAAGAAACAAGGGCCAGGTTTCCTCAGCCGGTTAGGGGACACGGTACGGGCAGTAGCAGCCTCTGTTCGTGGGGTCCGGAACCGTCCGGAGGAGTTCAACGCCATCCAGGACTACGTGGAGGCCTTCAGTCTGAAGATGACCTCTTTGGACAAAGTCACCCAAAGGATCATCAAAGAACAGAAAGGTATGCACTGAACACCTACTGCCACTGCCATGTTGTGATGCACAAAGCAGCCAGGCAAGGCACTATGGGTAATATGGGCTTAACAAACCGCTGTGTGTCCAGAGTACTTGGAGGAACATGGGGAAAGCTCGCCCATCTACACCTCGTGGTCGGACATTGAGGAGGAGATGGCGGAGCCATTGAAGCTGATGGCCAGCTGCCTAGACAGGTGTTACCGGGAGAGCGAGGAGCAGGTCCTGCAGCTCAGCAGTGCGTTGGTCCCAACCCTGCACGAGTATGTGCTGTGCGCAGACACGCTCAAGGTGAGTCTGCACGGCCGGAACAGCCTGGTTAAGTAAATAGCCCATAACCGATGGCTTTATGGAAGGGCCGTAGAGAAAACAAGCGTTTCTCTTTGCTCCACACTAATCGTAGGCTTTGTGCCGGTTCTTCTCCCCCCCTCTTCCCCCCCGAGATTACCATTTGAAAGTAAGAGTACACGTTTGGTGTTTAAAAAGGGGGGGGGGGGGGGGAAACCTCATCTTTCATTTGTGTTTGACTCTGCTGACTCTTGCTAACATTTCATCTCATTTGTGCTGTAACCTGAAGCGTAAACTTCGGTTCGATACCGGGATCAATATACTGGTAGTGCGCATTGTGTTTTACCAAGGTTTATTATGTATTTCATCCAGGCCTATATTTCATTAAGGGGCATTGATCCCGCTGTTTGTCATATGCAGGCGGTGCTCCGGAGACGAGACAACATCCAGGCAGAGTTGGAGGCAAAGACTGAAACTCTGGCAGGCAGGAAGACGGAGGCAGATAGCGAAGCGGTAAGGGCTCCCTTCTAACCCACCCAGCGCTCTCCTGCAATTTCCCAAAGATTATTAGTAATAAAGCCTTGCTTTGGCTGCCATGTCTGCTTTCATTTGAAGGCAATCCATTTTAAGCCTAAAGAGGAATGTGGTGAGATTATATAAAATATCTCATGAAAAGCAGAAGTCATCCCCGCGCGCCTGACTCCACCTCAGCTAGAACACGGTAAACATGGCTGAATACAGCCCGCGCTAATCATGTCATGCTTAGATCTCGTGGGCTTTTGACTTTTTACATCAATTCCATCAAATGTCACGGTACAAGGAAGATGGGGGGGGGGCATTATTGGGCCGAGTCCTTTTAGAGAAGAGCTTGAAGGTTGCAGTTCCCTCCCCCCCCCCGCCACCAAACCCCAGCTTAGCAATAACCTTTCTCCAGAGAATTTAATTACAGCCGGTGAGCACCGTTCCTGTTGACTTCCTCTGTGCTGTACGGCTCTTGTGAAATGGATGGATTCTTTTTTTTTTTTTTTTTATGGTCTGTTTTTGAATGGTCTGTTTTTGAATGCAGTGCTACCTATTCCTGAGCTCCAGGCAAATAAGGCATCGCAGGGGTGTTAAATCCAGCCCTAGTGCAGAACCTCTACACTGTGCCTACACTACACTGTGCCGGGCTTATTAAGTACACTGAATGTGGGATATGGTGGTGATCCTCATATAACCCTGTTTTAATTTGAATGTAACCCCATGTAAATGTTCTCTATCCTTGTATGCAAAATGTCACTGTGGCTTGTTTGTCTAACGCAGAAGTAGCAACAACATTTTCCTGCTTCCCATGTGTCTCATCACATGACCGACACAACTTCAGCTATGCCACGTTATGTGTTGCAGGGGCGGTTCAGTATGTTGCAGTGTGTTTTACCACTGTTTTTGCATCTGTGTTCCATATGACGTGTCCTCCTGTATCGGTTGTGTCCACGAAAGGAGTCAAAGGTCGTGAGTTTAGCATGGGACAGCCTGTTGGGCAAAGACCCAGACGAGGTCAGACAGGAGAGACAGCAGAAGCTTAAAGGACAGATGAAAGAGGTACTGTTTTCCCAGCCGCAGGGAGGCTGGCGCTAAACCACGCTGCTTTTTCCAGCGGTGTTTTGCGAGCATCATTTCGCTTTGAGCTGGTAACATTTCGTAGATGTCTGGAATTTCAACAGACTGCAGTCTGATGTGACGGGACGCTCTGGGAAATCTGAACCGGTTTCCACGTGAGACGAGGAGAATCTGAAATGCTACCAGCTCCTCGCTGAGCACCATTTATGCTCACAGGCGACACGCTGTCTCACGCTCTCTCGCTTGGCCGCATGTTAACGCTGACCCTGCCGGGGGACGTAGAAGGACACGTACTCTTCGAAAATGTGTCTGCCTCTCCCCCCTGAATGTTCTGCTCCAGTGCAGGAAAGACAGTCGGCATGCGGCCATAGATGCTTATCTTTGTGCTGTGTGAATCAACTCCGTTGTCTCTGACCTTTCTCACAACATGTCAAGTCATTCGCCATTGCACACAAGCCAGAACACAGCACCAGGAACAGTATTAGAGAGCAGATATTTACTGTGCCCCATGTCTACATTGAAATTATGTGTGATATAATAATTGGTCCAGTAGATGGCGTTAAAGGTCAGTAAGTGTATGGAAAAGCATCTTATCAGAAGACATTAATATGTTGAGGGCTTTTATATACAAGGTTTCAGTCAGTAGACTCCTGTGATTCTTTGTAATGAGCTGCTTTTCTGTTCTTTCTGTGATTCCTTTCTTATAATGTGTTGGAGCCTGTTTTATTGATGAAATGTAGACCTAGATCCGTTGATTCTAATGACAAAGTGTGTGTGTACAAAGTAGTTTGTGTGTGTTGGGATTAATCTCTGTCTGTTCCTCTCTTAATGGCAGCGAGGGCAGATCAGCGTAACTAACGATCTGTCCTGCTTGTCACCGGGGAGACGCAGCTCTAGACCGTTACAGATCACATCAGCGCTGCACAACCCCCCCCCCCCCAACTCTCCCAAACCAACTCCCATTCAACACAATAGCCTCACAGAATCAGAGCCCATACACACACACACACACACACTCCCATCCAGAGGGGACATGGGTGGAGGTGGCAATGAACACCCAGTGCTCAGTCTCTGTCAGCTCAGCTGTTGCTGAGTGGATGGTTTTCACTCTCGCTCGCCTCCGTCTCCTCTCGCTAATCTAACGCCCGCACCTCCCTGCATGTCTCCGCCGACGACGCCGGCCACCCATTGGTGTGTTTACTAATCATGTCGACCTGTGCTCACATGCGTGGACAGTGACACTTTGCATGTGTTATTGGAAGCCAATTGAACCCCAGGGAGCTCTTGCTCAGAACACAAGCCATCTGATACAGACAGGTCGTTAGGGACCGTCTTGATGAGGTGCTCAGATCGATGGGGTTTGTGGTATCAGGAGACCCGTTGTACAGTGACCCCAGAAAGCGCACTGTCCCAACAGAGGTGTGCACCGCGACTGCTCTCAGTGCAGATACAAATGTGCATCTTTACATAGTTAATCATGCGGTGTAGTGTAGCATATTGAAGAGTGTGAAGAGTTAACACTGGGAGAAGCTGTAGGCTGGACGTGCGTCACTGGTAAAGCATCAGAGGCACCTTTTACTTATATAGGCTATGCAGAATGTGCCATGCTAGGTATCACCATGATTACTGAGAGGAACGCTGTGTGTGCAAGTTCATCAGATCTGGTCGTTTGCTTCATTACAGTTAATGCTGAGTGCAGCGTAGCAGGGTCACATGCTTGGGTTTTAGTGCAGAGGGGAAGTGTCCTTATTTCTAGTGTCTTGCTTGTGAAAGGAATCCTCCAAAGTGTGTGTGTGTGTGTGTGTGTGTGTGTGTGTGTGTGTGTGCTATCTGATGATGTTCTTGCCTGGGCAGATGAAGGAAGAGGTTGATAGGCTGGATGACCGGCTGGAGTGGGCCAACAATGCGCTGAAGGCAGACTGGAGCCGCTGGCAAGGGAGGATGAGGACTGACCTGAGATCAGTGTTTACACGCACCGCAGAGAAGAACGTGGACTACTACGAGAAGGTGAGTGATGGGGACGACCACCTGAAATAGAGTCCGACACATGAGTGTGGAGTGTCTGGTGTGTCTGGTGTGTCTGTCTGTGTGTGTGTGTGTGTGTGTGTGTGTCTGTGTGTGTATGGTGTGTGTGTGTGTGTGATTTGCTGTCCTGTCAGAGATCTGTAAGTCAGTGTGACACACGTTGTTGTTGCAAACACAACAAGATGAAAAGCTTTAAATTGGTGGATGGAACATCATGATAGAAATAAAAAGCCTGAATTGTTTGATCAAGGTCAAATATCTATAAATATATATAAAGTCTTGCAGACAACATTATTTGCTGCCACATTAAAGATTTGGATTGCTTACAGAGTGTGTGATGGATATCCTGGGTCTTCTGCCTGCAGACATTCACATCTCTGCTTTGGGCGTTTGCCAGTAGAGGGTAGTAGTACTTCACTTTTATACCCGCTGACAGCTTTGCTATGAGTAATGGGCTCTCAGGCTATAAAGATGGCTGATATTTCCAGCTGGAAGGGTGAGGTATTGTGATGGATGTCGTTAGACGTCTACCCTCTCGCTGTATCTGCTCCCTCTGCTGCACCCCTCGGAGGTGAAGCACAAATCGGAAGCCAAGCGGTTGTGGCACAGTCCAGAACAGACAGCTACTGATGCCGTGGTCTTGGATGGATCACACTGATCCTAAAGACCTGCTTGGGAAGGAGAGCTCAATTATCAACAACCAATAGCACGCAAGAGAAGAGCCACGGAGGACGTCCCATCAGAAGGGAACTGTGTCCGCCCTGCATCCTTGCATTCCTCCTCTGTTGATTTGTGGGGAGCGGCTTGCTGTAGGCCAGCATACCATGTACATTTGAGGGAAGAGCAGGGGTTTACTTATTGCTACAGACGTTCGGTTCTTGGTCATTCATCTATTGCAGGTTCCTGGCCGAGGAAACCCAAGCACGGTTTGGAGTCCATTCCTCATATTACAGTGCTACGTTGTTTAAACCCCAGGGCTGCGTCTCCATTTTTGTTTAATATCCACTAAAAGCGAGGCGCACGAACGGACCGGCGAGTGAGGCGAAAAGAGGAGAAATGAAATGGGGGAGGGGGAGGGAGGGTGGAGGTCTTGATGAGGGTGGAGGTCTTGATGAGTGAAGACGGGTCAGAGGAGCATCCGTTGGGGCCTCCACTCCAGGCCATGTTACCGTGTGTTACGCTGCCGGGGGAAAGATCTGCCTTCTGAGTTGGTATGCAGGTAATGTGGCAGGTCCAGGCCCACTGAATGATTAATGCACGTCACAATGACCACAGTTGGGTGAGGCAAAGGGATGAGACACGTGGGGGTCAACGGGACCTGCAGGAGGCTGCTCCACTGCTCCCCCTTGTGGCCAAAACCTGGAAGGAAGTAAATATGTGGGAGAAGATGGATATACAGTACCAACCCAGGGAGGATGTATATGAAAACACCAGAGAGTAACTCAACATACTGTAATTAAATATAGATGTGGAAATTAAAACAAATGTAGACAATACCCCTTTCCAAAACATTTTGCTTCTGTAGCAAATCTTGTGTATTAAGTACTGAAGTTTGTATCCGTCTGTCTGTCTATCTGCCTGTCTGTCTGTCACTGCATGGTTAGAAGACAGCGATACACAGAGTGGAACAGAGCATGATGAAGCTGCAGCATTACCACTGTTGCAGGCAGCGATCTCATCCTGACATGGTAGCTTCATGGCTGTGAGCGCTAGTGGAAGCGTCTCACACACGGCAGTGATGCTGGGATTCTCGCACATGTCAAGGCTCTGTGGGCTGTGAGGGGTCCACCCAAAAATACCCAGCAAGCAGCAGGTGTTTAAAGTGAGCCAGGATAACGGGCTAGAGGCGTGTCGGCGTCGTGTTCTAGATGCACTCTCATATTTCCTGCCTTATGTTTTGCTAAAACGAAGAAACAACAAATACGTAATCTATAAAGGTGGTGTGGTTTTCGTCATCCACTGTAAACAGCAAACGCGTGAATTTGAATATAAACACAGCGAGGGAAGTGAAGACCTCCAGGACGCACCTGTTTTGTGGCGGGAGCCGACGCCGAGACGCTGAGACACATTTGCATGCTGGTCTATACTTCACAGTGGGCACATCAGCCATACACTGTAAGGTGGCAAGTTCAGACAATTGCCATGGAGACGCCATAGCAACAAGGATGTTGCTCAAAGACGGGGGAAGACGAGCGTCCCGTCATTAGATTTGGATGTAATTTCAAATGCATTTCCAGAGAGGAGAGCGTTTCTGAGGTTTCCCCTGTCCTTCAGGCGCAGGCCACAGCAGGGGTGGGTGGTGGGCTTTCAATTATTCACCACACCAGCGCTCTGCAGCAAATGGTTCCCTCCTGAGTTCAGCACTTGTTCTCCCCAGCACCAGGACCAATGCTGACCGCGCTGCGCGTAGTTCGTTTCACCTCCTCGCTACCGCACATTTTGACATGGCTGATCTTGAACACTGGCCTCTTCTCAGTACTGTTTTGTGACCACACGTCCTCCCCACCACACCTGTCCCCTGCAATCATGGTAGCTGAGAGAAATTGACTTGCAGTATGTTGTACATTTCAAATCGAATTTTCCTCTCGATTGGAAGTTTTTGCATGATGGGAAACACCCCGATAAACCAGGAGATTTTGGTGCGACTTCTTTCATCTTCCCATATAGGAGCAGAAAGTTCTTCTTTGGGTCTGTGATTTGCCCACTCGCCGTCTCCATTCAGTGTGTGACTGGGCGTAAATTAAGTCTGCGGCGTTGGAGAGGTCGGACAATGTGTCTTTGACACTGTCTTTCCTTCTAGGTCGAATGCACTCTGTCTTTCCTTCACACATTCATGTTCAGCTCGTGCTGAGTTAGATGTCCACGAGCAGTTCAGAGCAGGGAGGAGCTTGTCTACATACTCGCCTTCCAGGTCTCTGCCAGTCACACCTTACCCTGTTACCGGTCATACTGCTGTGCCTGACCACCGTTGTACGAGTTCACCGACAGCTCTGACTGACCTTTTGCCCGAGAGGTAGTTGCAAGTGTTGTTTACCTGAAACTGGCTATTTTATGTACTTCATCCTCGGTCGAATGTAGCAAATATACCTTGGCAGTAATTTGGCAGCTGTTTATGGTGGTCATCCAGCACCCATTGTGCTGCTGTTGTCTGAAGCGCTTTGGAAAGGTCAGAGCTCGCGTTCGTCCTATGCTGAAGTGTCATCCTGCCTAAGTGCTTTTGACGGGCAGTCAACCACAGTGGTCCTGCCTCTGGTGTGGCAACCATGACGCGCTCTCAAGTGCCAGGCAAGCGTGTGTGGGCTGAGAGGGGTGTGTGGAGTGTCTGGGGGGGATGTTGGGGGGGGGCAGCTTGTCAAGCCTGAGAACGAGGTCAATCATCTCAAGTCTGGCAAGTGCCACCTAAATGACACGCAGGGCTGTTCCCACCACAGCTCTGTACTGGACTGGACAGTGTGTCAGTCCTCTTGGCATGTTTAAATAGGATTTCATTATTTAGAAGGTCTTTATTAATGGGCAGAAATCATAAACCAGACTATAAAATCTATAAATGCGGACTGGACGGAGAGAGACGGGGAGCGTGAGGAGAATGTATCATTCTGAACGTGTGTTCTCTTGCAGTGCCTCGCAGTGTGGGAGTCGTTCCTGCTGTCTCAGAAGACTGAGGAGAGTGAAGGAGGCAACGTATTAGATTCTTAGATCTCCCATGATGCACTTAGCCAATCGGGTTTATCCGAAGGCAGGTTCTTCCATGACAGCGTGGAGGTTTCAGATGTAAACCACCACTACACTGTGTGGATATAATTGTGCCAATTTCCTGACCCTGACTGACCCAAAGATTGAAGAGTTCTTGTCCAATACTGCAGTGAGATTGTCTAATGCAAACCTGGTTATGCTGTTTTGTAGAATACAAGAAAAAATGGCAACCTTTGATCTTTGACTTCTGACTGTTTTGATTGTGCTTGATTATAACTACCAAACATGGGTATTGGGTTTTTAGATTTGAATACAATAAAGGAATTTAATTAATTGTAATATTATTATCATTATAAAACCTTTCATGGCTTTTCCATCATTTGGGTACCATTAGGTCTTGGCTTTATTCATATGATTGGTTGGGTACGTTTTATCTGGTATTGTTCACATGGATTGTTTGAAGCATACATGATAATTGGTAATTTAGCTTTGAGAAATTATGGTAGCCCAGCATCACATAATCTAAATATAAGCATTTTATGGTATTATACTGCACTTATCATTCATCTAAGTGACATGTGGGATTACTGGATTAAATTCTAAATAATTGCATTGTTCTTTTTCATTGCTTCCACCATCTCAAGATGATACTCTGTTTGTTTACATTATTAAAATGCTTGTTTTGCCTCTATGAAACTGGTGTCATGAATGAAATAAAGGTTTCAATATTTTTATATTACATGCGTTTGTGTGATGCTCCATTTATATCATGTGGTTTTATTTGTGTGCTTTGTAAATTGTAGCATACAGCTTGTTTTTTCTTTATTTGTAGATATATCTTTATTTGGCTGTTAAGAGACACTGGAAATGGGAAAAATGCTTTTGCGGTAGATTCATATGGCTCAATATTGACTTCTCCATCACAGGATTTTCCTTTCATTCTGGGTAGTACGGAACAGGAGGTTGGATGCTAAAGTAGGTTACCCACTTAGCCTAATCACATTAAACATTTAACTGCGCTTTCAAAATAACGCTGTGCCATGAGATTCTGCCATGAGTTTGACTGTATTTTGCAGGGACAATGTGTTTATTTCTTTCAGAAAAGGAAAAAGCATTTTACCCTCAAACGAGTGGGGGACTCAAAAGTGCAAGCAGAATTACTCAAGGAGCACGGCATGAACAGTGACGGGGCATTTTTTGGAGGAACAAAGGAATCAGTTGAATGCTAATTCTTGTTTCTGGAGCATATACACTACATACACAACACGGCCTTCAGATGGCGACACGATTCTCAGTGTCAGAGCGAGATTGTTTGAGTCATGCAAAGTTTGGAGAGGTGCAGCAGTAGTGAATCTGTTTACAACTCTGTTTTGGAAAACGAGTCACATATTAAAGCTAGGGTTAAATGTTGAAGAAGCAAGGCGGTCTGCCTACAATCTCTTTCAGGTTTGTGACAGGAACCTGTGCTCTGACACTGAGAATCGTGTCGCCATCTGAAGGCCGTGTTGTGTATGTAGTGTATATGCTCCAAAAACAAGAATTAGCATTCAACTGATTCCTTTGTTCCTCCAAAAAATGCCCCGTCACTGTTCATGCCGTGCTCCTTGAGTAATTCTGCTTGCACTTTTGAGTCCCCCACTCGTTTGAGGGTAAAATGCTTTTTCCTTTTCTGAAAGAAATAAACACATTGTCCCTGCAAAATACAGTCAAACTCATAATTCATTTATTTCAGCCTGCCTGAATAGCACATTGTACACAAGTTGAAGGAACTGATATTGGATGCATCTACAGAGGCTCGACAGCTAGACTTCCAGTTTAAATTGAGCAGTTGGTTTTTGGAGTTTGGAGTTTGATCCACTGTGGTGACCCCTAAACGGGAATTGCCGAAAGAAGAAGATATAACAATTTGAAATAACACTCTTTCCTCCCGACCACAATGTGAGGTAGTCTAATTTACATTCACAGGTCATGTACATATGGCGGTTCATACTTCCATGCTTTTATTTTGTTTACTGCCTCACTGTGAACCTTCTAGAAACTGAATTCATCACAATCGTTATTCACTAGGTTTACACATTAAACATTATATGTGCCCATATTAGATAAATGAGATATTGTGATAATCTGGAAAAAATCACTGTTTATGTTATTTGTTCTGTTTGTATTTGTTATTAAAATGGATAATCCATCTGTTACCAAAAATCAAATATATGGCCAGTAGTGACCATACACAAGTTTACCTGAAATGAGTACTGGTTACTGGTTACAGGCTTCTTCATAAATCACTGATATGGGATATGAATTTGTAAAAGCATGTGAATGCTTAGCCAAAGTAAATCAATGAACAAATATATTTCAACTCACTATGATCTGTTATAGTTTATAGTTTTAAACATTCAAATGCAGTCACATGAGTTTTGAGTGTTTGGAGTGCTCATATTTTGAGGAAGGATTTGTCCTTGACATGGCGTCTTTATGTTACACACATGCACGTTCAGCGCACTACTGTGTGTGGGATTAGAAGAGTTATAAATCTTAGTTCAAAAACTGCTTAATCATACACTAGAAACGTGAGGAAATTTTATTCTTTCAGTTAAACTGTCCATCCACATGGAGGTGACGGGCGAGCCGTGTCTACTGTTCCTGGGAGCTCGGAGACGCTCTCTTCATCTGAGTCTATGAAACACTCACTAGACAGCTGTAGTCTTTACAAATAACATTGTTCCAACCCACTCATGTTTTCTGGTGTTTAACCTACAAATACAAGCAGATAACAGCGTCATCCGCACCAAATCAGGGATTAATAAATTAGCCTAAAATAGAAGGCGGATGCCATGGTAGTACATACAAATGAAATTACAAGAGAGAGATGTATCTATATACATGTATCAACAGCATTAGCATGTATTGCACTAATGCAGTAATGAGGAAGCAGACTGTCAGAAGATTGTTAACAAGGACAGGAGTGATCACAGTACTCAGTCTAAAGTGCAAAATGAAAGTGGCGGTGTCACAATAATAGGTATCGAAACACAGTATATACCAGAGTGCATTAACGTACTGTAAACATGGATCTGTTTAGCGTAGCTTAGCACAGTTCAGAGAGCTGGAGATCGATAGTGTCCCTGCAGAAAATAGACTACTTGTGAAGAAAGATCTCACGCGTCATTCTTTAGTGCAGCACTTCCGTATCACTCTGCCACTGAATGTGATTCTGGTTTTCCACCATTTTATGCAGGGGATGGGATGTATTGTCTGTAATGGTGAGATGTTTATTGAGAGACTTGTTGAGCTATGGCCTCCAGTGTTGTTGAGCTATGGCCTCCAGTGTTGTTGAGCTATGGCCTTCAGAGTGTCCAGTTTGACTCTTACTACGGGTTGAGCCATCGCTATCAATTTGGTGTGAGCTCTGTTGTTGATACTGTTATTCCAGCACACAACAACATAGATTATGGCACTGGCAACAAACGAGTGGTAAAATGACCACAGGAATTTTGTCGACACCCCAAAAGGACCTCGGGACTCGTCAGTAAGTACAAGCAGCTCTGTCCTTTCTTGAAAACTTCATGTTGTAGAACTCCAGTCTGGATCTTTCAGTTTACCACAAGTACAAAGTTCCTCATTACTTTCCTATACTCACCCTCCTGGCCCTTCCTGATACACCCCACGATGGCCGTGTAATCGGAAAACTTCACAAACTGGGGCCGACCAGTCAAGCAGTCCATTAACCATCTGCATTAGCTGAAGCTTCTCCACAGGTAACTGGATGGTGTTGAATGCACTTGAGAAGTCAAAGAAATATGATTCTCACAGTACTTCCTGTTGTGTCCAGATGGGAGTCTGCTTTGTCCAGCAAGTCCAGTCCAATCCAATCATCCAATCCAATGCCATCCTATATGGAAATTGCAGAGGGTCCATTGCTGGTCTGACCGATGGTCTCAGGTGAGCCAGCATCAGCTTTCCAGGGTCTTCAGGTGGGACGTCATAGCAACAGGCAGATAGTCATACAGTACCATACAACCCTGAAAATTGGGTTTATTCACTCAGGCACGTATAGTAGATTCCACCATTATTGTGACACTTTTGAATTTGAATTATTCTGACAAATTCAGCATCTTACAGTGTGGGTATGATTTGTTCAGACCTTTTGCATATGTGGATGAAGACACGTCCTGTGAGCGGCGGGAAATGCATTCACATGCTGTCTTCATATCAGTAATCTGAGATTAACACAGCATAGCCCTTCAAACGTTCCTTCATAACTGGGAAATAGAGAGGCGTCAAGTTCAATTTACTCATTTCTCTGTGCTTAGGTTCTTCTTTTGATGGTTGATGCATGAATGAATTTTAAAACATCAAACTATATTTCTATTAAAATTTCTTTAGGTTTCTAGCAAGCTGTATCACAAAATCTACAGCACAAAATGTTGACTTTGCTATCAAAAAGAGCAGCCAGACAAATGTGGTGTGAAGCTCTGACACATACACCTAAGCCTTCATACAGCACCTAGAAAGGATGAAGACAATGTCGTCTCAGTGTACAAGTAGAACCTGCTATGCGTGTTCCTGGCTGATCCGACCAACCTCTTGCAACCAGTGACCCATTATCTCATCCCTCCTTACTGTTGTCTCAGTCTGCCAGTGAGTCACCCGGTGTCAGATCAGTGAGAATACAACTTGCTGCACACGGATATTAAGCCCTGCAACCATTTAAAAGAGTTGCCGTGGGAGACGATGGAATATGGTTTCTGCTGAAAACAAACCAAAGAAAAACAGGTATGTTTGGTTGTTATTTAGCATTACTTAGCATTCTCCTCGTGAGATACACAATTGATTGATTTCTTTAAGAATCCAAATGACACTTTAGGGGAATTTTGTTCTAGGGATTTCACGTAATTTCAGACTAAAGTTAGCCAGCTCTTTCACCGGGCCGAAATGGGTTCCCGGCTCGGCTGGTGAGCAGCAGGGAGGAGTGTGTGGCCACGGGCGTCTGGCAGCTGCTCTCTGACAGCAGGAAACAGGGAGAAATGAAGAGGGGCCACCAGGCAGGAGTCTGTCTGATTTGTGCTCAGTGGGACTATTTTCCAGATGCTCCCAAAAGCTCTTGATGAGTTCAGTGACTGACTCTGCCCTCATCTCTCTCGCATTCTGCCTCAAAGCCATCCGAGAATAAAGGGTAGAGATGCCATACGCAGAGCATGATAACAGCGTTTCAGTAATATACAGAACAGAAAGCAGAACAGAGTAGGGGGAAATAACTTGCCAGTTCTTTGGACAAGGGTTATTACCACGGATATCATAAATAAAGCCATTCAGTGGGATGTTGGTACAGGTAGAGTCATCTCTACATCTCTAGGGCTGATCTGATCAGAGATAATGGGCCACTGGAATAATTACGGACATCTCAGCTCCCAAGTGCAGCCACTTCCCTTTGAGGTTTGATGAGCTGTGCAGAAAAGGACCATTTCCCTCACAGAGGATCTCAGGTGTGGAGCTTTGCTTTATTTTACAACATGCTGTCAGTGTTCGTGGCCTAAAGTCCGTTTCAGCGCAGTCAGGCAGCCTTTGTCATGGCTGTTACTAAAACAGTAGCTACCCGACAACAGCAACCCAACTCTCCCCCTCCGTTTCCCCAGTAAGGGCGGCCCGCTCACAGGGGCAAGCTGATCCACCTGAGAGAGGTTTTTACACCAGTAACTATTCCAGTATTACAGAAACTACTGTTTGCTTAAGTGGTCTCATTTTACATTTTGCTGTAGCAACAAAGCACGAGACGCCATTCCATCCAGTAAAACTAACGTATGGTTTGAGATCGCCATAAAAATGGGATTTAGAGAACAAACGCATTCCAGTAACGGTAGTGACGAGAACGTATTTGGTGAGTTGCTCCAAGTCAGCCGCTTAAATGATAGAACTCTCAAACGACAATACTCTCATACCATCATACAAATCTTACATGGCATTTACAAACGGCTTGAATCACCGCTCTAATGAACATGTTCGGAACGAGGTCTTTTCACATTTCTGTTGCTGATGTGCCAACAGGAAGCCTGAAAAGAAAAATCTCCTGGAAGCTTGGGATGGCTGCGATAATGGACCGAAGGGTAAGCAATCAAACTCATTCACTCCTGTGCGACTTCACTCTGGTGATGGTGAGGATGCTAAAATCCAAAGCCTGCATCTGTAGCTCGCCTGGGAGAAAAGAACAAAACAACGGAGAAGGCAAATCAATACGTTAACCAATACGTATCATACAAGCATCTCGCAAGTCGTAAAATGGGCGTTTCCCCTGCACTTCTCTTCAACATCGTCCAGTTCGAGCAGCAGGAGAGATGATCATGGCTCACGGGGTCGGTTCTTCCCGGTGTGGCGTGCGCCACGTTGTAATCACACCGTTCCTTTACCTGGTGCCGCGACGGATCCCGTGCGGGGAACAGCACATGAGCAGGGCTGGATTCCCAGTACGAGTCCACATCTGTAGGGGGTGCGTGGTGCACGGGGAGGCTGAAAGGCTCCTGCCTGAAGTGGCGTGTGCAGAGGCTTCTAGTCACACTGAGACACTGTGAAGCTCATTTGGAAACGTTTGATTGAAGTTACCGTATTCCTGTAGTTATTACAACCAGAATGAAATGAGCACACAGCTCTTATCCATCCAGTGGTGGAACAGTGATATCTGTACCATCTTTCTGAGGATTTAACATACGAGACAAAAACCAACCTAGGTGTGGGTTTGGTGTCCTATTTGCAATACTTTTTTTTATTTTCAAAGTTTAATTTCCCTCTACAAGCCAAAAAAACGTATTATATGTGATAAATATGTGAAGCAAAGCACTCCCAATGTGTATTTGTGTCTGCCGTAGTGAGAGGTACTTTGGAGTAATGACTTGTGCCCTGTTCCTCCATGTCAGTGTTGTGAGAGAAAGCCACAGAGAAAGTCATTGATCAGAGGCAGACCGCATCAGCTTTAGGTCTGACATTTACGGCCACAGCCTGTGATTAATCATCATGCTAACAAGGTGTGGGTCTCCCTAATGCAGAATCTGTCTCTCTCTCTCTCACACACACACACACACAGATCCATCAGACCATGAACAGGAGGGAAAGAGAGTAGGGATAGACAGCTTCAATGGACACCAGTCCGTATTAAAAAAAGAACATGAATATTACCCACAATATTTACCCAATGTTTACCCCCAAAAGATTTTTTTGTTTGAAGAAGTAAGGTTGATGACTGGATTAAGTTCGAGTGAGCTGGGAGACTTTTAATTGTTGTCAATAAGCAGTGCTACCCGCTCCCATGGTAACATTTAATCACCGAATGTCTTGAATGTAAATGATTTAGTTCAGTTATGTTCTTTCCCATGACACCCATGACTCAGAGGTTTAATGAACTTATTCGTATTCAAGCACTTTGACAGACACCACAGCACTTAATCAGGCTCCACAGCAAGATTAAAAGTAATTCCTTTCACTGTCAGTAACCATGAATCCTCTTTCATTTATTACAGATGATATGTTTTGTGGACACCATAAGGTTAAACAGCAAGTAACGCAGAAATGCAGATATTTGGATGA
Organism: Brachyhypopomus occidentalis; assembly: GCA_020368025.1. Classification (NCBI taxonomy): domain Eukaryota; kingdom Metazoa; phylum Chordata; class Actinopteri; order Gymnotiformes; family Hypopomidae; genus Brachyhypopomus; species Brachyhypopomus occidentalis. The sequence continues at coordinate 3,516,108 of JAGXOD010000082.1, read as the reverse complement.
GAAGAACATTATGGTGTCACATCATTTATTGAGTGACCCTTTGAACTTTGACCCAGAGGAGAGGGATGTGGTAGGAGAACCAGACCCAAGCCGGGACGCGTGTCGTGATAACGTTCCCGCTGCTAGATCTGCTGCTCTGCAGGCAGACCCGGGGTCTCTGAGCCGAACTGTTCCTGACACAGCCAGTGTCCCAACAAACGCCAGCAATATCACTGACCCGATGGTCCACCAACGAAATATCAGTTATGATCTCAGTCCGGCGCAAACTCGCATTTCAGATCTGAAGCGGCGCCTGCCGTCGATACGATGGGCTCCCGCTGCGTACGGCCTTCAGGTGACCGAGGAGCCAGCGCGTTGGCGATGCAAAGGCCTGGCGTCGCTGAAGCATGAAGCAGGGCCTCCTGAATCACCGCATACGTGGAAAAGGGCTTTTGGCGGGAGGCTGGAGCAGAGCCACGCTAGGCTGGCCGGGTCGGACTGCCAGCCACCCAGCAGTGGTCCGTCAGGGGTCCCAACCGGGGCCGTGATCCAGAGAGCGAGCGGGGGGCTGGTGGCTAAGAGCACAGGCCTGCTGTGTGAGCACCACAGCAGCTCCTTCCCACCATTGCAGGCGCAGACACAAGCCCAGCGTAGCCATGTTCACAGCGCACTGCGAGAAGCTGCGCGATACAGCAGAAAACCGGGACGAGCGGATGGCCATGTGTTTCACAGGAAGCTGGGAGACATTCCCACGGGCTGTTCGAACGCGAGCGTTTTGTTGGTAAGACGCTGTTTATTTCCATAGTTCCTTTGCTAAAGTGCACTCAGGCTTTGGGAGCCTGGATGATAGTCGTAGCGCAACAGTAACACGTCTGTCTTCTTCATTGTATGCTTTAAATAAAAATGTCACATTCTTGTGATGAAAAGCCACTGAGGAAGGACACAAAAGCATTAGTGTCTGCGAGACAATGTGGTTACAATCCCGAGTTCTTGCACTGATGATTGTGGTTCTACTATAAAGGTACTGAACCGTTTTAGGGTCAAGTGAAAATGTGTTTTCCAATCTCGCACAGCCACCCCATGTTATTTCAGACGGAGTCGTTGTTCAGTGGAATGTTTTTAGGCAGCTATTTTTAGCTGAAGGTGGGTCCATTTTCTTCCCAAATATCGTTCATGTCTGTCTCATGCACTGTGGCTTTTGTGACTCTTTGGCAACCCGTTGTAAATCAAATATGAGCGTCCATGGCAACCATGAGTGCATCAGATTGTGAAACAAAGCCATTCTTGAAAAGCCCCGAGCACTTAAGATTCACTGCGCGGTATATTTAGAGTGTTTAACGGGAGGAATGACGGGACTCCTCGAGGCTCCTGAAACACTTCACCTCCTTCCTGAAGCAGCAGATGTACATGCACACACAGTATTATTTTGTCCTTTCAAAAAGACAAAACGTATGATTTGAAGAGGCTTAATTGATACTATTATATTTCAGTGGGAGTGATTTGGCTGAAAAAACAGCGTTGGGTCTGAAATGAAAAGCCTGCCTTCCATAATACCATAGATGCATAACAAAGGCATCGTTAAGGTAGCTGTTAGCTCATCTTACACTGTTATACCCTTCCAGAATCTCTAAAGAGCTCCCAGTGTAGTGGCCACTGTAAGCATGTTTAAGGACAGCAGCAAAGCCTCTTTACTCCCTGCTGGTGGCAGCCGGCTCCATATCGTCATGATGCACGAGTCGGAGTTGTGATGGAGTAGGGAGGGAGGTCTCTGCTGGATACAGCGTGTTTGTGGAGCAGAGCTGGACGCTTAAGGGTGAGAAGTGTAACTCGTTCGTCGGGTTCAGGGGAGAGAGCAGTTTTTAGTAGATTGGGAGCAAGAAGCAGCAGTTCCGGGCTGCTCAAGGACAGATACACATCTGAAGTCACGTATCCACCTCGACTCCCCTGATGTGTTGGTCTGTTTTGTGCATCGCAGGACACGCTGTATCGCTCAGGATGTCAAGGCGACAGCGAGCTCTCCACCATTTCGCACGATGTCACCTTATTGCATATTCTTCAAGTTCTACAGAGCAAGCCAGTCAGCTTGCCAGAGGTCAGGGGTCCGAGAGTCTACAGCATCTGAAGGCCTGACGCCATTCACCAGGAAACCTGCTCTTTCCTTTATTCACAACAGGTCTTTGAACTTATTGCGCTGACAAAATGGACAGAAACAAGGTTAGAATATAATTATTATTTTTTTATTCAAAGACTTTAAATTTCATTTCCTCTACTGTGTAAAAGGGTTATGTTTTGATGAGATGAAGGTGTTTTAAAGGATGCAGTGACCTGGAACCATGTAAAATCAATAGTACACCATTCTACCACACCCATACAGAACCAAGAGCTAATCAAGTGGTAATGACACAGGTTGACAACATAGATAGAAATCAGCAATTAAAAAAGTAGGTAAAGATGTACCTTTTACAATCAAAAATTCTGTACAAACTATAAAACAAATAGGAAATAGAAGTTGTGAACATAAATAGGCAAAATATAATCAGTATAAACAAATTGGTATTTAAAAATGAGAAAAGAAATCCAGCCATCAGGTTTGAACAGCAATTCCATAAGTAATACCATGACTGTCATTTTTTACTTTAAGGATGGAGTACACATGGTATAGTATGTACTTCTGAAATTTTACTGATATGCACACACACACACACACACACACTGCACAAACATAAGGAAAAACAGCAAGAAAATCTGAGAATTCTGTCATTCTTTGTACACATTGTGTTGCTTTTGATATAATACTGTCACAAGCACTGTAGCAACTTGAGTCCACATTGGCCAGCACACTGCTGTATCCTGATCGTCACTATACTCATGATTAAAGCAGCAGTTAAACTGGTGTCCCTTTTGTCTCTGCGGTTGCTGTTTTAGAGTTTTGAAGTTCTGTTACTCTAGAGTCTAGTGTACTGACCTTTGTGTGCATCAGCAAGGACTATAAAAATATACCATATTAGGGGACAAAATGTGTCCGTGTCAGCGGATTCTTTTTTTATTGATATTCATGAAGGAGGAAGCTTTACATGTTATGGTATTGCTCGTCTATGAACTTGGTCACATTAGCAGGAAATTGTGCCTATAAGAGACAAAAACATGGTTGTAAAGGAGAAGGTGTCTAGAGGTGATTGTGCACAGGGCTCTCTGCCGCTCGGCACACGGAGGTGCCCCTCCTGTCTTACGTTTGGGATCAGATTAATAATGATGAAGTGTTTTCATTTTCTTTGTCTGAGGTATCTTGGTAGGATTTTTGTGTTCAAGGTTAAGAGGGTTACGTCTGATCTCCAAACTAATGGTTACTACACGAGTTATCACATTGGCCATTAGATTAGCAGCCAGCATACATTTGAAATTAAGATAAAATGAGAACAGGAGACTAAAAATAATCTAGCAATGCCCATATTCTGGGTGTGCAAGAAATGGGATCAGGTTTCACAATGGTCTTTGCCCATCTCACTGATTCAAGTGATGTATCACCATTATCAAGAATTAAGTCAGTGTTCCAGAGTGAGTGACAGTTAGACGTCCGTTTAGGAGAATTACCCAGAATGACTGGGAGAGGACACTGGGGATCGTCTGCACAGCGTATCCATTCTTCACGGACACGCTCTGCAGGGAGGGCCTTACTGCTCTACTGCAGTTCGATGTGTTGCCACAGCGTGTTTGTTTGAGCAGTGGTCCATACGGGGCATCAGCAAAAAAAAAAACTACAACCAGAGTTATGCAAAAAACTACAATATCCATACTATACTGAATACGCTGCAGTTAGAGCCTTATGGTTGTGGTGCTGACGTGAAACTGCTGACGTGAAACTGTTAATTAAACTGCACTTCCAAATATATCAATGAAATGGATGATGACTGTTGTTAAGTTTAGGCAACTCCAATTTGGTTTTCTTAATCAATTTCTTAAACAAATGCATTAAAAATTATGCCACACAAGTATTGACTTTTTTGCCAATATAGACATGCCACAAAAGTATTATCATACATATGATACAGTGGAAAAATAAGGAAGAAAATACATATATCTACAGAAATAAGTTCACTTCAGTTTTGAAAAGCGGCAAATTCCATTTGTCACCAGATACCTTTCCTAAACAGACACGGTCTCTGCAGTTACACACAGTGTCTTGAGTTGATTTAAGCTCCAGTTGTGACAGGTAAGAGCAAAACAGTATAACATGAACCCCATGAGGGGGGACCTGGAGTGCACAAGCAGGACACTATTATTCTATTATTCGTTGACATGATCGACATTTTTTATACACACACACACACTCACACACACACACACACACACACATGCCAAGGAAGAGTGAACCAAAACAACACTACAGAGGACATGACTAATGTGGTTAGCACTGCACCTGAACTATGATGACTGCACAGTAAAGAGCGTGGATGTCCAATGCGTCCGCCACACCGCTGACTCAAGGTCATGTGACTTCATCGAAGGCGATGTGATTCTGTGAGAGACAGGAAAAACATCAACAAACACGTCGGAAGGTAAAGAACACTTGGCACCTATTTATACTTAGAATAAGGAAATACCAATCACGTAACAAGCCTTTCCATACAGGGTGTTTTCTTAGACCAAGAGATTTGTATCTTTTATGCAAACACAGGCTACAACATTTCACTTCAGTTAACTGTCAGGGAACATGTAGCAGGAAAGAAATCCTTGCATTTCTTGGCTGGGATGTGAAGGTCTGTAGCGGATCTCTTCAGGAAGGCTTCTCGGACCAGTTTGGCAGTGGAAGGAAGGGGGCCTTCCAGTAGCCCCGCCCACCACCTTCAGACTGGTGCAGGTACAGGTGGAGAAGTGCAGGTCGCAAGAGCCTCTCTGCTACCTCACATGTAATCCCTGTCTGTGAGCCATATAATCCCTGTCTGTGAGCCATATAATCCATGTCTGTGAGCCATATAATCCCTGTCTGTGAGCCATATAATCCCTGTCTGTGAGCCATATAAGCCCTGTCTGTGAACTATATAATCCCTGTCTGTGAACCATATAAACCCTGTCTGTGAGCCATATAATCCCTATAAGATTAATTCATTCATTCCTCCTGCACCCCCTACAGGAATACAGGCAGCACTACATGTTTACAGATTCACATCACAGAAGGAGGTATTGATAGATTTGATTTCTGCCCTGATATGTACAGCATTACATATCAGTTCTGCTGCAGCACATTAAGAGTCACCACATGCAACCCAGCTGCACCGAACTATTTACTGCAAGTTCTATAATCAATCAATGATGAAGAAAAGTTGTACGTCAGAGGTCGTTGCAGGAAGATAATACGATCCCAAGATAAACAGCGTTAAGATCTCTTATTCCTTCTCCGGACAAATTAAATCCAGCCTCTGGTGATATTTGCTGTGAGCCAGAGCACTTTGGGGGAGGAGGGGGAGGAGCTTCTCCAGGGGAGGAGCCTCTCCAGGACAGTCTGTCTTCTAATGCGCCATCATCTGGGGGGAGCGCTGTGCCCCGGGACCGGTCCCCTCCGCCCCCCTCACTCACACACACACACACACACACACACACACACACTCTCCATCACTAAAGACAAATCTCACTCATAAGGTTGGCCTGCTTTCTTCAATCATGAGCCTTGGGGCAGGCAAACAAATAGGGCCATCAGCATTTCTACTGGTGGAAATATCACTCTGTTATTCACTCCAACCTATGCATCTCAATGAGAGCAGCACACAGTCCCAACACCAGGCATATCATTACTTCTATTAAAAGAACAAGCAGACAAGTAATGCATTTAATCCCCAATATTACTAAAACATGAGTCAGCACAGCAAACCGGGATTAAATCATTTAGTTATTTGCTTGTTGTTTGGTAATCTGAAGTCCTGTACGTTGTGTTTAAAGGGCCGTTCCTGTGGTGTAATTACTCTAACCGGAAGCCCAGTGGTGGGGCATAAATAACATCTGAATGCCTGATGTCTGAACTGTTACACTGCTCAACTATGGAGGATAATTGTCAATGGAGAGTTAAATACAGGCAAAATTGAAAAAAACACATCTGACTTTTCAGAGACACCAACACACATTTTGGACTGCATAGACCAAAATGTCAGAACACGAGTACTCAGTACAGTCCAGCTGTCCCTCAATCAGATGGTCAAGGACAGTGGACTAGAGGTCATAGAGGTCAAAGAGGACAGGATCACTGAGCCAGCAGAGCCACAGACTCTGGATACAGGATCATTCCCAACAGATCACTGGTTCACCGGGACTGAACAGATGTGATTGGCTATGAGCAGGGCGGTGTACTCCAGAGCCTTGGTGGGTGCTGCTCTTCACACAAGTGCTCATGCGTTTATTGCCTTGTGCTTTGCAGGTGCCTGAAGCTGCGTTTTCTGCCCGTGATACAGTCCAAGAGCCTCAGGAGGTGCCCTTTCAGAGTGCGGGACGAAGAGTCCTCCTCTTCCTCCCTCAGCTCGGCCATCTGAGCAACGGCCGTGGACACGCACTCACACACACGTGCACACATGCACTCACACACACACACACACACCCACACACACACACACACAGACTTGTCAGGGGCAGAGACAGTGCTCGGCACATCTGAAGCCGCTCGGGTTTGATGTCGAAGGAGGCTGCACATGGCTGCAGCCAGCGCGAGTCGTTTGAAGTGTCGCGCTCAACTCAGGAGCAGCCCTGGATGGGTGTGGTGAGGTGTGGGGGGTGCGGTGAGGCGTGGTGGTGTGGGGAGGTGTGGGGGTGCGGTGAGGTGTGGGGGTGTGGGGAGGCGTGGGGGTGTGGTGAGGCGTGGGGGTGCGGTGAGGCGTGGGGGTGTGGTGAGGCGTGGGGGTGCGGTGAGGTGTGGGGGTGCGGTGAGGCGTGGGGGTGTGGTGAGGCGTGGGGGTGCGGTGAGGTGTGGGGGTGTTGGTGAGGCGTGGTGGTGTGGGGAGGCGTGGGGGTGCGGTGAGGCGTGGGGGTGCGGTGAGGCGTGGTGGTGTGGGGAGGCGTGGGGGTGTGGTGAGGCGTGGTGGTGTGGTGAGGCGTGGGGGTGCGGTGAGGCGTGGGGGTGTGGGGAGGCGTGGGGGTGTGGTGAGGCGTGGGGGTGCGGTGAGGCGTGGGGGTGTGGTGAGGCGTGGGGGTGTGGTGAGGTGTGGGGGTGTGGTGAGGTGTGGGGGTGTGGTGAGGTGTGGGGGTGTGGTGAGGTGTGGGGGTGCGGTGAGGCGTGGGGGTGCGGTGAGGGTGGGGGTGTGGTGAGGCGGGGGTGCGGTGGGGCGTGGGGGTGCGGTGAGGCGTGGGGGTGTGGTGAGGCGTGGGGGTGCGGTGAGGCGTGGGGGTGCGGTGAGGCGTGGGGGTGTGGTGAGGCGTGGGGGTGCGGTGAGGCGTGGGGGTGCGGTGAGGCGTGGGGGTGGGGGGGGCGTGGGGGGGCGGTGGGCGTGGGAGGCGGTGGGTGGGGTGGGGGGCGGTGAGGGGAGTGCGGTGGGGGGGGTGGTGAGGCGTGGGGGTGCGGTGAGGCGTGGGGAGGCGGTGGGGCGGGGGGTGCGTGTGAGGGGGGGGGGTGTGGCGTGGGGGTGGTGGGGGGGGGGGGGTGAGGCGTGGGGGTGCGGTGAGGCGTGGGGGTGTGGTGGGGCGTGGGGGGTGCGGTGGGGCGTGGGGGTGTGGTGGGCGTGGGGGTGCGGTGGGGCGTGGGGGTGCGGTGAGGCGTGGGGGTGTGGGTGAGGTGGGGGTGGGGTGGGGTGGGGGTGGGTGGGGGTGGGGTGAGGTGTGGGGGTGTGGGGGTGTGGGGGTGTGGTGGGGTGGGGTGTGGTGTGGCGTGGGGGGTGTGGTGAGGCGTGGGGTGGGGAGGCGTGGGTGCGGGGGTGGGGGGTGTGGTGAGGGTGGGGGTGCGGTGAGGCGTGGGGGTGCGGTGAGGCGTGGGGGTGTGGTGCAGCGTACCTGCGAGGTGATGTACTTCTCCAGGGGGCTCTCCACCTGGGGCATGCTCATCACACCATCGCTGCTCACACCATCCTGCTGAGGGTCTTCGCTCAACAGCACCGTGCCTTTAAAGTTATGGACCACACACACAACCTGAAACGCAGCGGAGAGCAGGACCAAAACATCATTACTGAAGATCTACACAAGCGAAGGTAACAGCAGCAGACTGGGTGTCATTTACTTAAAGAACTTTTGGGGAGACAAGGAAACCCAAAGACCCAAACACACAGCACAGATACGTCTGAAGGTTAAATGGACAGTGTCAGTGGACAATGCTGGAATTGCTACACCAGTGATGGGCTACAGACGATACCCAAGAGCAGATATAAAAGGAAACTGATGCAACATGCTGTCTAACCTCATATACAGCGCAGGCAGGAGAGTCTTAGGCTCTAGCGTTCTAAAAATAACACAAAAATGAGGGTAATTTTCCAAGCAGGATTGTCAGATCTTCATATTCCAACTGCTTTGTGCAAAGAGGAGCCGAGCTCACCGCATCCTGCCCCTCTGCACTCAACGCCCTGTGGACGCCTAGCGTTTCCACCCCGGCTTCACACACGCCAACTCCAGCACAGCAACACCTTCGCAATGGAAGTGTGGGGCACATGATTTTATCAAATTA
>JAGXOD010000082.1:2855000-2862500 GCA_020368025.1 Brachyhypopomus occidentalis | reverse complement strand
GGCTTGTTTCGCTCAGCCGATAATTTCCTCATTTGCTAGCGGGAAAATAGCTAATTAAAACCCTCTTCAGCTAACAGGCTGTCTGGGACTATGCTAATGCAGTTGTGGGCATGCTGCTGTTTCCGCTCCTGCACCCTCCCCCCCCCTCTACCCCCCCTCTCCCCTCCCCCTCCCCCCCTTCATCCCCCCGCCCGGCGCAGCCTGGGACTCAGATACCCTGTTCCCATTTGTGCAGTGTGTGTGTGCCAAAATCCTGCGTTTACCATTTAGTAAATAACTGGCTATAGCAAAAAAAAAAAAAAAAGATCAGTGCTCAGTGTAATCAGGTGTGTTATTATTGCAATTAAAATGCAATGAATGAATGACCTATGGCTACTGCTGAATACGACCACAGCAAAGAGGTGGTCATGTCACGAGGTGAAGCGGAAGGACCTCCGGAAATGTCACGTGTACAACACTGTGATTTACTCTTTCAGTATCTTAAATGCATTTTAGACATGAATAGAAACTTTTTTATGCTATTTACATACATTACTAATATGTTCTGAGCAGGTGAGGTTCATTTCTGTCTCTAAATGCTGTTGTTTCTCACACCTTTGGGCAAACTCACTGACAATTGACAGTATAACACAGGAGAATACAGCAGCTATGCTTCAGTAATTAGTTGTCACCCATCAGTGACTTTCCATTGATGTCCTGTTTTTCTGTGCTGACTTTCTTTGTAACATTCTGATGAGAGCAGTAATCAAAGAGGAGAGACCGAATCGAACACAACAACCGAGACCTTTCATGTTGACAATTTGCTTTAATCAAAATTGAGCTGTGCTCATTTAAAACTGCCAAACTTGTATTCTCTTCTTCTTCAGGCATATTTTGAGAACTCTCACTCAGAGAAGTACATGTAAAAGATTTGATGCACTACCAAGAAAGTTAATTGCCATCAGTCAACATTTTACCTGCCTAGTTTACCTAACTAAAAGTCACCATTCACAACCCCCGTAATTACATAAACACCTAGAGGACTAGTAACACAAAAGATCAGCCCCACAAAAGCTATTTTGTTGTATGAATGCATTTAGGACCAGATTTATAAGATCCAGGAAAATTCCACATAATGCATTGATGACTTTTTATTAGGATTCATAATTTCATTGTTTACAAATAATGATCAGATAAACAAAAGTAAAAAGAAAATCATAACAGGATTCTTGAGGTCACTTACTATTGGCCCTTGAATCTAGTACTCTGTGTACAAACTCAATGACCTTTATACTCTTCCACAAAACAGAAACAACTGTGAAATTACACAGTTTAAATTGAATTAAATGGTACCATTAATGGTGTAATAAAACGCATCTACTACAAAAAGGCTTCTACTACATGTGGACGCTATTACAGTCACTGATGTACCGAAAGTACATAGTTCATAGTATAAATAAGGTTTTAAACATTTTGAAGGACTCAACTGATTTACTATAGTCCCTTAATGCTCTTAAAGAATCAACACCTTAACCTCTTAAACCTAAAATAATACTAGAAAATATAATATCACTATCATGTCAAATCCTTCATGTTCATACAGTCCGCTGGCTGTGTGCTGCATTACGTACCACTCCACATGGCACAGAGTTTCTGTTCCACCGCTTTGAAGAGCATCCTTATTGCTTTAGAACTTGCTTCAGGCAAATATTGAACCCTGATGCAAAACAGCAGCAAACCAAATTATGTAGTGACACAATATCAATGCATTGATCTCAGTTTGTGGAAACTCCAACTGCACTGCACCTGCACGTGCTACAGTATCTCAGGGATGCTAAACAATGCACAGGGAAACACACCAAGCGTTCAGATATCGATTCAATATGAAACATGCCAAGACTTGAATAATCACATACCCACGCAGTGAGAGATGCCTGTGCGGCACAGTCGATGATAAAGGCTTTTGAAAACTCTCAAGGCACAGAAAAGAAAAGAATGAATTGCACACTCAGGGCTTCTGTGTGCGCAGGGCATTGGATTGCTCACAGAGACTCTTGGTGAGTGGTTGCCACAGTCTGTCTGAATGGACACCAATTACAGCATCACACAGTGTTTCTCAACAATAGTGCTGGGCCACATCATTTGTCGAGAAGTCGCATGCTTTCAGAAGTTAATTGGATTTGAAGAAGCAATATAAAATCCCATGGAAATAATCTGTCCTTATAGATTTTTCTTTCATCATCGGCGGCTGCTAATTGTGGCTGTCTGAATGTCAGTAGGTAGAGGCAATTACCTTGAGCTTGTGGTACTAAAAGCACACCAGCACAGGAAAGGAGGAAAATGCGCACTAGCTCAGTATAGGAAGGAAAAGCACCATGCATATCAATTATTCACCTTTTCTTCTCTGCAGTCACATGAAAGCTAGACAGTGAACATCTACCTGTTATATACACTATATATATATATATATATATCCATCAGATTTATAAGAGATTTCAAGTCCAAATTCCTGTCTCTGGGATTTCCAGTTAAGTTAAGTAAATCCACATTATCAATTGTGATTTTAACCTCAATCAAAATTTGTCCTCCGCATTTTACCCATCAGTGCATTCAGAACACACACACTAGTGATCACTGTGGTGCACATGTGCCCAGAGCGGTGGGCAGCCCTAGCCCGGCGCCCGGGGAGCAGTTGGGGTTAGGTGCCTTGCTCAAGGGCACCTCAGTCATGGCCTCAGAATCGAACCCCCAACCCTCCGGTCACAAGACCGGTTCCCTAACCACCAGACCATGACTGCCGTTCCAATGGATAAGTCAAGTTTAATTTAGCCAACTGATCGCGTCTTCCTTTCGCTTTTGTGCTTGCATTCACTAAACTAGCATCTTCACAGGTTTCACCAGTACAATAACCTCGTCAATGCCCCGTCTAGCGTCAACGTAGCAGTTTACACTAGACTACCTACCGACTACCTAAATATAGGCTACGTCATGTTTAGCGAACACGCTACAGGCCACACAGTTATTTCCCCGAGAACCATTAGTTAGCATATTGTTTTATGTTTTAATGGAATTTCTTTCATTTTTAGGGTTTTAGACATATATATGAATGTATAACGTTTGAAATACCACTTTATGTTCGCCTGTAAGCCATGGATTAAATGCATTATGAGTATTTATGCATATATAAAGCACCTAAATACCAGCATCTATAGACTGGGAGATGAAGCATGTTTCGTGAACTCTGCACACTTTGCGTAATCCCCGACAATAAGGGCCCATGTAAGGGGAAAGTACGGAGCTGTGTCACCGTAGCCACACGGGCTCAACGTGATAACCGCGCTGAATTCTACACCCCCGTAGGATTTTCCACTACTGGCTTTGCTGAAAACTTGTTTGTGTTGTTATTCTTATGCACAACGACCTGAATGCTGGACAGACGTTTCCCATGACCTTGCAAATAACAGCTTCAGTTAACAATTGTCATCATAAATAAATAATAATAATAAAAAACTTATATTCGGAGTGACAAATTATCCTGCATATTTTCTCCAGTCACATTACAATCACAAACATGTGCAAAAATCGTTCTCTTAATTTAAAAGCATTTTAATTTTTTTTAAATGTTGCACAGATTTTTCTTTTGTGATGCCATGCAAACAGAACCTCCACCATAAATGCCCGTAATTATAAACCTAATTACTATAATAGTCAGAAATATTCATGATTGTTAATTTTGTAAATAGGTACTCAGCATTAGAGTACTGTAATAGCACATTGTAACCTTGTCTTGTTATTGAAACAGCTAGATTCACACCGTGCATTTCAATCACTCAAAACAATCTAGAAACTAATACAGCGCATTCACTTCGTTTGCGTCCTCTCCCACCCCTTGTCCTTCACCAAGAACAGTGCAATTACATCTCTGCCAGGAACAGACACACAACACAAGAGGCAGCAATCAGAGGGAGAAAACATCCCCACCTGATAAACTGCAAGTCAGTGCTGAACTGGATGATTGATTCCAGGCTTTTCTACCAAGCAGCAATTCTACAATGACCGTCTCCTCTTATTATGCATGCTGTATAATTATTATTGTACAAGTGCATACAAGAATTCTGGGTGTCATCACGACAGGCTCTGGACATTAGGACACATCCTTATTATATTATCATTTGATAGAGACATATGTGTAAATGTGTAATTCTAAATATTGGTATCTGTGTAATTATAAATATTGAAGTCTATCACAGCAATTACAATAATTGCTTAAGGCTTGATTAGAATATTAGAATATTCAAGGCTAATATATATGTCTTTGGTTAAACAGAATTGCAATTAGTTCTTTGACCTTTTATCTTCTGCGGAGTAATATACTATATCTGTCAATAGTTCTGTAAATTGATATTCAATTATTTCATGCATTATAATGGATAAAAGGTTTTCAAATTCTGCACGGAAAGACTCAAACAAAAGAAAGGCATGTCAGGGTCAGTGCTGCCTCTAGCAGTAGGGATCCACCTCCTCCACCTGTCACTCAGGAGCGTCTCTGTCCAAAGCCCAATTAAATCACTCCTCTCTATGTGAGCTGACCCCACCACTATGAATATGTATGAGAGCAAATGCAAATAAAATTCTGCACCATGCGCACGAGGACTTTGGGTGTGGGGGGGACAAGAACAAAGGCGGGTCCCAACTGGGCGCAGTAGCATGGATGCCATCACTTTGCTATGGCATCACAGAGTGGCAAGACATATGGAAACCACCATGCTAAAGTATGCTAACACTTAAACATGGCTTCTGCCCTAACAACATGCTATATACTATTCCACCTAAAAGGGTCTAGACTCCTTTATATGATTACCAGTTACGATTAGAGGTAAAGCAAGAAATAGCAAACAATAGACTGATTGTTTCCTTGGCTATTATTCGTAGTATTTTATCATTTATTATTCTCTACTAGTACTAGAGCTTCTCACATGAAAATCCCTTGGCAGTCATTCTCCATGTTTTCTATCTGTTTTCTTTCCCTAAAATTATTTATTGATAATGTTGGGGTAAAGTGTGACACAGCGAAGTGTGAATTATGAATCCTGTAATAAAAAATAACTGTGGCTTAAGGATCCTGATGACCTCTCGTGTCCTCCAGTGTGTGCGTATGAACATGGGTGGAGAGGATATACAGATATACAGGATATACTCTGAGCACGTAGGATGATCTTATTGATGAATCTGAGAACAAATCCCATTAAAAAATCACACTGGAATCATCCACTATTACAAAGTAACATCCACTCACATCTTCTACATGTGGATCTGCCAGTGTGGGGCGAGCAGGGTGGAATATTCACCGTGCTGGTCCAGAGATACGGCACCAAAGCATCATGGGTCACCATCAAGGTCTATATGAAGTAAATAGTAAAGGCAATAACTTCATAGATAGTGACATTTAATGCAGGAAAAATGCCAAGTCGTCACAGCATACAGGGGTGCGCTTGTAAATAATTAATCTTTGCTCTTCATGTCTGCTTGTCAGTACAGACTGGGGGCTTGTATCCTGGCAACGCGCCATGGTTTCCACATGCTGCAGGGAGCAAGAGACCCTCAGGGGGGAGCCAATCATTTCCCTGCTTGGAGCTGAAACAGCACGGAGACACACACATAGACACATGCATGTAAACACAAAGGCAGAGGATAGGTGCAATGTTGGAAAGGCTGCATTCAAAACATTTTCTTAAAAATACAAATTGGAAAATAATTAATAGAAAAGAATTCATACTAAAGAAAACAGGATGTTCTGATTTAATTCTATCAATTAATTTTTATTATTTTCCATCTAAAGCTCTGTTTATGTATTACATTTTTATCGTTCACCTACCTAAAAAAAAAATAAAAAATAAAAATCAGAAAGTCAACCTGAGTCCACTGATTGGCTGTTTGGAACAAACAATATACTCACACACACACACACACACACACACACACACCCCTCACACACAAACATAAACATAAACCCTACTCTGCTGTACAGCTATCCAACCAAAAGGAAGATTTGACTCCCAAAACATCCCTGGGGCTGTGGCAGCCATATCCTAGAAATCTACAAGAAAGTGGTGCAGTTGCATTTTATCTGAGAGAGATACACACTTCACACTGGAGGTACACAGAGATACACACTTCACACTGGAGGTACACAGAGATACACACTTCACACTGGAGGTACACAGAGATACACACTTCACACTGGATGTAAACATAGATACACACTTCACACTGGAGGTACACAGAGATACACACTTCACACTGGATGTAAACATAGATACACACTTCACACTGGAGGTACACAGAGATACACACTTCAGGCTAGAGGTACACAGAGATACACACTTCACACTGGAGGTACACAGAGATACACCTTCAGGCTAGAGGTACACAGAGATACACACTTCACACTGGAGGTACACAGAGATACACACTTCAGGCTAGAGGTACACAGAGATACACACTTCAGGCTAGAAGTACACAGAGATACACACTTCACACTGGAGGTACACAGAGATACACACTTCACACTGGAGGTACACAGAGATGCACACTTCAGGCTAGAGGTACACGGAGATACACACTTCATGTTGGCATCTCATATTACACCTAGATGTAGAATATTTTAATTTGATTACGTTTCCGTCTGCTCTTTTCATACTAACAAATTCACCCTTCTTACACATTTATCTCTTTGTTTTCAAAAACCAATTGTTCTGTTTTTTCCTTTTTTTGTAGCCACAGGCCTAATGAATTAATGTACTATTTTTGTGTTTTAAATCCATAATCCTGTTACATGTATTTCAGTAATCCTGCACCCTGAGAATGTATTCGCTAGCATACTCACTCATGTATGTATGAGCATATGCTCCCATAAAACACACACACACACACACGCACACACACACACACACACACGCCCAGACACAAACACACACACTCACACACACTGTATTCAGTTTCTTTTTATCTTCATGCCCGAGACATCTTTATGTCATGGCCTGACATATTTTTCTGTTATATCATTTATATTTTATTAGTAAGTCCGGCTACTTCTGTTCAGAACTGTGACAGTGAGAGCATGGCTGTCATTTCTTTATTAATTTTCAAGCAATCAAGATCCATAATTACAGGCACAACAATTCTTTTTAATTACTTCATATAAATAATTATAACCAGTCATAGAAATAATTTATTCCAGGGTATTGAGGTCAAGATGGCATGTGACCAGAACACTGTGGCCTATTTCTGGTGGGCGTGTCCTATTTCTGGTGGGCGTGTCCTTCCAAGAGCTCGTCCAAGGCTTCTCCCCCCATCATCTGGACCAACAGTTTCTTTAGAGGGCAAGAACTGAAGAAGTGATGAAAGATTTGGACTGGGGCTGTAGGCACAAACAACAGTGAATGTGGATAATGTGCCACATCAGTAAACTCACTGTAGCCAGGAAGCTACAGCTACACGTACTGTATATTAAGAACACTT
>JAGXOD010000082.1:2795000-2850000 GCA_020368025.1 Brachyhypopomus occidentalis | reverse complement strand
ATTCTCTACCTCATATATCTGCACTCTGTGACTGGAGAAGCAATCCAGTCATATACATCTAAAAGTTCAGAGGCAGCCAATTCATTGAGGAGACTGGTGAGGGAGACACTGCTGAGTGTGAGAGGAATCTTTGCTGCTTCACTTTCTCCTTCATTTTCTTCTCATCATTACCTCTGAAGCAGATGGCTAGGTCTGAAGTCCTTCAGGGTGTGTGCAGAGGTTAATACATTTTAAAGACTTCCCTATCCCCATCCCCATCCCGACTTCATCCAGGGCTTAAAGATGTTAGAGTAAAAAAAAAGTTACCTGAGAATATTAACCTGACATGCTTTACATAGGTCATAGAAAATCTCAAGAAGTATTTATCTAGTTCACATGCACCTATCCCATTCAGCTGAGCTCTCTATGAAGAGTTCGCTGCAGCTGACACTGCTGTGGGGGAAGGTTTCAGGACCTTTTCTGTGATTCATCCCCTGGGAATCAGAACAAAAATGGCCCTTAAGCGAAATGACGCAGCACTTGGCTAAGCCTTTATGGAAAATACTTCGCCCTTCCCCTTTTAAAGGCCGATATTTCGGTCAGATCAATATGGTAATGTCACAGAAGTTGTTTTTCATCCTTGTGCAGACACTGCAGTAGCTTGTTAATTGAGATGTACCTTGCAAAAGAATGACTATCCATTCTCAATGCTCCACCAAGCAACATCTGGCACAGGTCAAATAAAAAGACAAACTCTCTCTCTTTCTTTCTCTCTCTCTCTTTCTCTCTCTCTCACTCTCTTACTCTCATTCTCACTCCTTCTCTTTTTCTCCCTTGCTTTCTCTTTCACGTGTACTTCCAGACTAACTGGAATAGATAGTCGTGCCTTTATTATAACCTCCTCAATCCTACCGTGCTGTCCTCATGCACTGTACAGCTGGAAGACCATAATGAGTCATCTAAATGTGCTGTAACACCTGGGTGTGGGTCCTTGATTCATATAATCATAATCCCAATCTGGATCGCCTGACCATCCCTTATTCATGTAGCAGCTAGTCTAGATTCCAGGAAAGACTCTTCCCTAGGATAAGTATGGCCAAAATCTGACTGGGACGCCTCTGTTCATCCCGTCGAGTTATCTATCCATGTAACTGTATATGCAACTAAACCATTCCTGTCCATCCTGCCGAACCAGGCGTGGCTTCAGACTAGACTGCAGTACTAGTATCAGTAAAGTATCTAGTAAAGTATCTAGTAAAGTATCTAACCCCTGAGTGGTTGTCATGGTCCCAGAGGAGCTCGAGTAAAATATAGAAAATTAGTACTCACCTCCAGGAGACCTTACCCACGTCTAATAGCCAACTGTAAGGATAACGTCCTCACTTTGCTGTGCCCATGGCCCTGTGGTCCCATTCAGTCCTCACTTGCCTGTCTGTTCTCACGTCGGGGTCCCTGGATGCGCCGGTTGTCAATATGAACGACTCAGGGTCAGTAATACCAAGAAGCACACACACTTATTAAGGAAGACATCAGAGCTTATATAGGATGTTGAGCAGGCTGTCTCAGCAAAAAGGGATCTCATCCCTATGGAAGATTGCCACATAGGACGTTGGTGTAATGGTCAACCAGATGTCTGCTGTACACTCTGTCCAAAGACGAATATAGAATTTGCAGAGTATGACATTAATAAGAGTGTGCCATCTAGGAGCGTGAAGAGTGTCTAATAGTGTGAGAAGGATAAAGAGTTTTCCATCTGCCTAAGTGCCCATCTACAGACAGAAAGTGTCCTTGTAGGAAATTCTAACAATGAGCGTTCATGAAAACCACCCTATAACATCTCCCATTCTACAGCTGTCCAAGTCTCTGCTCACCCTCACTCTGCCTTTCTCACGCTTTCTCGTTTACCTCCGCCCAGGACCAGAACAAACCCATTATGATGCTGGTGCTCATTTCTTCCCTGTGTATATGATGCAGATCTTAACTTACAGTGTATTTTTAGCAATAGCGAGATATTTGGCTGGCTACAAACAATGCACATGTGCTTGGATAATTACATCACAAGGATGGACTCTTTAAAAATGCCAATAGCATATGGGAAACATGAGAGTCGTGACCCTCTCTGAGTGGTTAGAAGAAAATGGCTAAATCTACTGTGGCTACACATGTCGTGCTATTTACATCTTCCATTTAGTAATGCTTTAGCGTCTGGTTTGTAGACCTGTTGCTGAAAAAATCTGCTGATTGCTGATTACTGATTGCTGATTGAGTTTGTATGTTGCATGATAGAGGTTCTGTCCTGCACAACGGTCCTGTCCTGCACAACGGTCCTGTCCTGCACAATGGTCCTGTCCTGCACAATGGTCTTGTCCTGCACAACAGTCCTGTCCTGTACAACGGTCCTGTCCTGCACAACGGTCCTGTCCTGTACAACAGTCCTGTCCTGCACAACGGTCCTGTCCTGTACAACGGTCCTGTCCTGCTCAACAGTCCTGTCCTGCACAAAGTCATGGTGGTAAGGGAAATGGGCAGCACCTTGAGAGTTTGGAATTTGTGGACCTTAAAGTGTTTTTTGTGGTCTTTACTTTACTAGAATGACTGATGATTCATTTGATCTGCCTCTTTGCTGAGGATCTGCCTGGTCCGTAGGGGTTAGCACAAAAACTACTGCTGCAAATAACATTTTAAATGAAATATGCAAATGACTGTTCACACTTCATCTTCAGGGACATTCTCCTCTCTTTCTCCCGTCACTATCCTTCTCTCTCTTTCTTCAATCCTTCTTAGTAGATGGATGAATATCAGCAGGAGTTAAATAAACCCACATCGAAAACAACAATGTTTGTGCACTGAGAAAGCCTCTCTCTCTCTTACTTGTGCACTGTCACAAAAAAAAATTGAAATGGGGAGGGGGGGAATCCCCAATCAATCAGCAAGCTACTTATCTCCCACACATAAACTGGAACTTTAGAAATTAGCTCATTTATTTTGGACAATTAGGTTTATTGGAGTGTGACAGGGAAAATTTGGAGTGTGCTGAAGCGTGAAGCTGGCAACAATAGAGAGAGGGCGGCCGACAGAGAGAGCTGGTCCCCTTCAACAGTGTGGCGTTTACTTATCTCCATCGCCACGGCGTCGAGGAGCTCTTCCTCAGCCGCTCTGTCTCCTGTGATACAACTGAAGCAGGAGCGCCATGAAGTCACCCTTGCAAAAGAATGTGAATGAAGTTGATATAACACAACTTTGAATTCATTCTGTATCTAAACAAGAAAGGAAGCTATATTATTTAACTTATTAACATATTCTTGGTGTAAATGAAGGAAGACATAGTAAGAAAAAAATACCCTGTCACATAGAGGTTTCTCTTTTTAGATGGTTTTTTTTTTGCAAATTCAATTTTACGCTATTTACAGCATTCCACAGTCCAATTCTGGTTGGAATAAGATGTGGAAAATGGAAAAGTAGTTGACATTGTTGGGAGAGAATTATACAGGTAATGGCATGGCTTACCTGTACGGGAACACTGTAAACAGTTTGTTTGACTACAGTTCGTTTGTGTTGGCGTATAGCACCTGTCAACACGACAGTGCTGAAGAGGAGCCGGATATTTTATTCAAGACTAGTTCTTCCATGAGCTTTAACATTTACCTAAGCACTCAGATTAAAATTTAAAACCATCCTCTCTGCATTTAATTTCCTCATCACTGCCTACATAATTCATCAGACTAGGCTGGTTGATTTTAATCCATCTCTCACAAGGAAGACGGTGCTTTGCTCTGATTGGCTGGGCACCCCTCACCCTTCTTCTCTCTCTTCTGCCTGAACCTGTGGGGAGTGAAACTAGAAAACAAAGGGGGCCATTTATATGACGATTAATATTTAAGACGCAATTTTAATAAGTAATACTGTGCTACATAAAAGAGATGTTTGTTATGGCTCTCCATCTCATTACCAATGCAAGTGCATCAGCATCTTCTCAATATTAAAACATTCACAGATGGAGAACTGGTTGTTCTACTAAATGTGTGAATCCCTTAATTACAAATGATCATTATTTTGATCATTATTCATGCTCTTTCTATTTGCAATCAATCTACTCCAACCTTCATAGAGGAGGTCTGCAAATTGTAGTATAATTGTATTTTCAGATTTATTTCTTATGACGCAGCTAGATCGAATTTACAAGCTTTCAGCTTGCCAGTGAGTGCTAATAAAAAGGGTCCCTTTATGTAGAGACCCGGTGTAAATGTAACGTTATCATAATGGCACAGCACAGGACTATGGTGGGTTAGCTTTGCTTAAATGCTATCCAGTTACCTGGGATATAAGCAAGGCTTCTGAAAGACCTGTATAAAAATGCCCATGTATGTGCAGAGGAGACATATGTCAGGAAATGTACTTATGATCTTAACATCTAAAATTTTGATATACTTTTTTAAATATACAGTTTTCAAGAAATATTTTATTGCATAAACCTCAATACATTCTGTGTAAAACGCAGGTAATACTGAACCCATGAACTTGATTGGTTCATTCAGCTCTTGAGAAATGGCTGGCAGATGTGTGAAAGCTGACAGGTCAGCGTGACATGGGGGAATACAGGTGCAGCACACTAAATGTACAGGACACTAAAGAGGTGTGACCAGGTGTGTCTTGTAATGTGTATGAATAAAACACGTTTTAAAATATGAACAATTGTCAAGATAAGCAGTCAAAACAAGTCATGTGCGCAGACAGAACTGCTATATTCAGTTAACAGCAGGACGAAATGCTTCCTCAGTCCTGAATCTGAACTGAAACTGAGTTAACTGTTAAAGGCTAAAAGCAGAAAAACATTTAGTTTCAAAGGGACTCCATATATGTTTGTAGATATGAGCGCTAAGAGACGCAGCAGTGGTTTGTATACACTGAAACTGTGTATTAGAAAAACTGATCTTGAAAAGGTTCTTTGGGAAATTGTGGTGGTTGATTTCTGGATGACTGGACGGTCCTGAGCAGTCTTTAGCAGTCTTCAGCAGTCTTCAGCAGTCTTGAGTGGTCTTGAGTGGTCTTCAGCAGTCTTCAGCAGTCTTCAGCAGTCATGAGCGGTCTTCAGCTATCCTGAGCTGTCTTGAACAATCTTGAGCAGTCTCAAGCAGTCTTGAGCAGTCTTGGAGCAGTCTTGAGCGTTCTTGGGCAGTCTTGAGCAGTCTTGAGCATTCTCAAGCAGTCTTGAGCAGTCTTGGAGCAGTCTTGAGCAGTCTTGAGCAGTCTTGAGCGTTCTCGAGCAGTCTTGAGCAGTCTTGGAGCAGTCTTGGAGCAGTCTTGAGCGTTCTCGGACAGTCTTGAGCAGTCTCAAGCATCTAAAAGAGCAAATTCCCAGCAGCTTCTGTGTCTTGCTTGAGAACTTCATGTAACCACATTGCTGCGTTTGATCTGGCTCAGTGGTCAGTCTATGGGGTGTGTTTACTGGGTAGTAATGCTTAGCCTTATTTTCTCTTTACGGAGAATTTAAATGGAGAACCTGTGTGTATCTATACCAACATTGTGTGCGTATGTGTGTGTGTGTGTGTATGCAACAGTGAGAGAGAGAGGTAGAGAGAGAGTGGGGAGAATACAGCAGGGAAAGGCTGCCAGCCAAAAGACTTGGCACTGCTCCTAATGATGCCAGGCACAAGCCGGCTCCTGACACCACCTAGACACACACTCTGCCAGCTCCCAGTTAGGTCAAAAAGATGTCTTCATTAGCCACATCGCTTTGTGTGTGTGTGTGTGTGTGTGAGTGTGTGTGTGCGTCTGACCATAATATCTGATTCCTCCAGGCGTTTGACCTCATGTTAATATAGATATTAGCTTGAAATTTGAAACATGACCATTTTTAAAGAGAACAGCTGAGTGATTCGCTGCCAGAGCTGTGAGAGCCTGTGATGACTCTAGAGAGGGAGCTGGTGGAGAAGGTCCCTTCCAGCCCTCCACACTGACTCTGGGTGGATGTATGTAGATGGAGCAGGACGTCTGAGCTCCAGGCCTCCACACTGACTCTGGGTGGATGTATGTAGATGGAGCAGGACGTCTGAGCTCCAGGCCTCCACACTGACTGAAATGCAGTTATGTTTGTGTAACGTTATGACCTCACATGCGTTTAACGCCTCATTTTGAGGTAATTTGTATAGTGAAGTCAAGTTGTTTACCTGGAATCTTATCATAAACTGTTGGATTTTAGCCACAAATCTGAATGAATTCAGCAGTGTTTTGCAAGATGGAGGATGGGAGCTTTAATATCACCCCTTGAGAAAATCAGTAATGACCTGAAGGAGTTACACTACATTACAAAGCTCTTATTCCAGGGACATTCAAGGTGCATTTGCTAATGCATATCCAAATATTTATTGGTTGAGTTGTGTTTGTTCTCATTAATTTATCATTTCAGGATTGCTTTCTTTCTGTTGTAATCCAATGTTTTTAATTGGGCACTGTCTGGGTTATATGACTATCGCTCTATGCCCTATTGCCCTGTTGCCCCATAATAAATAAATATCATGTTCATAGTTGTTTTGTATGAATTTGTGTGTTTGTGTGTGTATTGTAACTGTGTTAATTGTAAAGCGACCTTGGGTATGTTGAAAGGCACTATATAAGTGTACATTTCCTTCATTCATATGTGTGTCTGTGTGTGTGTGTTTAGTGTAAAATGTACCGATAACTGAATATATACACAGGGTGATTGTTAGTGTGCACTATTAGCAGAGGTAGCTTTGAGGAAATGAAAGTTTGAAGGCTTGTGCTGTGTTTCCTTATGTAACATAGCTGTGTGTGACCAGACTTCTGGTGTGCTGAGATATGCTCAGTTAACCACTCACCACATATTGGCTGGAAGTGACTGGCAGAACTGGTCTAGGCCCTACTGGAGTTGAGCTTAGTTACACAAGTTAACTCACACACTGTTGGTAAATGTTAATAGGCAAACTATACGAAAGAGACAGCGTGACAATGAAGATAAATGTTTACTAAGCGCAAGATTCCTCTGTTTTCCATTGTATCACATTATATTGTGTGTTTGTGTATGTGGGTGTGTCAGTGTGTGAGTGTGTGGTTATGTGTGGGTGCAAGTGTGTGTGTGTTTGTTTTCAAGGTGGTTCAAACTGTCATTTCTTAGACCCACACCTTTACACCTGTATTGAAATGTTCACACCGCAGTGACATTTTAATGAAAATATTTACTGTTTACTTTCTATGTCAATAGTTTTTACAATTGAAATAAAAATACACATTTTCACTCTAGATTAAAATCAGTTAATATATAATATAACTTATTGAATAGTGTTGTTTTGAAAATAACTTATATATACTTGACAGTGTTGGGAAAAGGGCCCTGTCAGACTACACCAGCTTCTGGACTTGGTGTGCTGGCCTGGTCCACACATGCAGTACTGTGACGGAAAATATTTGCTTCTGTAAATAGTGAAGTTTTAGCAGAGATGGTCATCATAAATCATTTATTACTCTCTGATCCTGTTGATTCAGCTCCGTTTTATATGAGCATCAATGATTAATGCTCTATTAGCCCATCAGCATTTTCACATATTAGCAGTTTCACAAACCCAAATGGGTCACTAGATGAGGGAAAGTGTGTGTTGTGAATACAGGGCAGAGAGACAGACACACTGAGAGATTTTGTGCACTGTGTGTGTGTGTGTGTGTGTCTCCCTGTCTGTTTGCTCTGTGCAGGCCATCGTTATTATACAGGGCTCTGGATGTGTTCTGACAGGTGGATTATGAGGTGATTATTTACGGAGCTTTTTTAATTAAAAGAAAAACTGCCTATTACTATTTCTCCACTCACTCATTAATATCTGCCATCCAATTTGGCTGTTGACGATGATCTCTAATTAAAAAGAGAAGAGGCCACATTATTGCATTGGACCAGAGAACATCTAGACGTTATTTAGTGGAGAAGCAGACAGACGTCACTTTGGTTAGACGCGAGGTTGGAAACGCTCAAACAGTGCCAACTCGCATCCATTCTCCTGCACTTATAACTGGTTTGCTATAATTGCTATAATTGCTATGATTAAATAATTGCAGGAAGAAAATGTGATATATTCTAAGACTGACAGTGAATATCTTTCAAAAGCTTCTGTCTTTACTGTGTGTAACATTCAAGTTAAATCACACCTGAGTGAATGTAAATGCTGTGTGTGTGTATATATATATATATATATATATATATATATATATATATATATATATATATATATATATATATTTGTGTGTGTGTGTGTGTGTGTGTGTGTGTCGTGTGCATGTGTGTGTGTGTGTGTACAAAGAGACTCAGTAAAGCACACAGGGTTCCCAGAGAGACAGGATGTTAGGGACAGATGTACATTTAAAGGGGAGTAAAGCTGATCATGATCATGTTCTGCTTAGTGTGGTGACTTCCTGTAGTTTCTTTGGCTCAAAATGCCAAAATGTGTATGTATGTATGTATGTATGTATGTATGTACACTCTATGTATATGTATGTATGTATGTATGTATGTATGTACACTCTATGTATATGTATGTATGTATGTATGTATGTATGTACACTATGTATATGTATGTATGTATGTATGTATGTATGTATGTATGTATGTACACTCTATGTATATGTATGTATGTATGTATGTATGTACGTATGTACACTCTATGTATATGTATGTATGTATGTATGTATGTATGTATGTACACTCTATGTATATGTATGTATGTACACTCTATGTATATGTATGTATGTATGTATGTACACTCTATGTATATGTATGTATGTACACTCTATGTACTGTATATGTATGTAAGCTTTTCGAGACCAAGTAACTACAGCAGGGTCAGTACGTCACCCTATGCAGAGTTCAAGGCCTGATCTGCTTTCCCTTCCCATGTTTGCTTCCTTTAAAGCAGGTTTTATCCTGCTACTACTGCACAGGCACTGATGCTGCTCACAGAAATGCCTTCAGCTCTGCTGCACATTGTGTCAGCTCAGTGCTTAGAATTCATCAGTGGACACTTCAAACAGAGTTTCACCAATATGTTATGGTGTCAGTTTTATTGTAAGAAATCATCAAATTCCAGGTGGACCGTTGCTATGTGTGTGTGTGTGTGTGTGTGTGTGTGTGTGTGTGTGCGTGGATGTGTTGTGCTGTAGGCTTGCGGAGGCACCCAGCATCACTCTGAACACTGATGAGCAGCGCACCAGATTGGGCAGAGGTCAAAGGGCGTCTGAGGCCACACAGGGCTGATGCGAACTGGCCTCTATTCAGAACTGACAATGGCCAATCGTCCTGTCCCAACTCCAGTCGTCCTGACGCAGTGCTGCAGTGCGGCTGTGCCTCCTGCAAGCATGTGTATGTGTCTGAGCATGTGTGTCTGGACAATAAAGACATTTTGCGCAGAAGCAGGCATTTTGCTGGAGCTACTGTAGACTTTGACACTATGAGCATAAGTATGTTGTGTTCAAAAACACTTTAGAGAAAAAGTTTGTACAATCAGATTGTACACAAAAAAAACCAAGAAGTGTATCCAACAAAAAAATGCATTGTTGTTGAAAAGTGAACATACACGCATGCATGCACACACACACACACACACACACACAAACCCACACAAACAATTCAAATCACCTGCACAAACTTCTACCTCGCACTTTAATAATAATTCATTATTCAATGCCATCTGTCTCTAGGGGCTTTTCCTCAGTTGTCTAAAGAATGGTCCTATTGTTTACATAAACCCATATAGTTAGTCAGTTAATGTTACACACACACACACACGCACACACGCACACACACAGCTGAGCTTCTGACTGACAGCTGTTTCTGAGGTAGCATTAACCCATAGCCTCACGCTGGGATTTACTGGGCTTTATCGGCTCTGGTCTGTGATTGGCCACCTGCCTGTCTCTGTTTCACTGTGTGTACATGTATGTGCACCAGAAGAAACAGCTTTGACCTCGGGGCTCCATTTGAAGATTGAGGTTGGTCAGAGGTCGGACACATTGCGTCAATCACACTGGCCACAGCTGGTTTTGTGTGTGTGTGTGTGTGTGTGTGTGTGTGTGTGTGTGTAAAATACAGTATATGTGTTGTAGAGAGTGTATGTTTCAGCTGTGAAAAAACAATACCCTCTCAGTGAGTGCGGGATCAGGTCAGAGGTGGGTGTGTTGCTTGTTTAAGCTCTCTGATCCCTGTATTAGGTTTGTAAATGTGCTGTATAATACTGTTGTATTCTTTCACATCTCCGTTCTGAACAGCTCTTTAGTAGCTACTGTGGAATGACATTCAAGGCTGCGCAATCTAGTCTGCTCCACAGTTGACTTCAACGTGTCTGCCCCATTAGGAACGGAGCCAAGCAACAAGAGGCTTCACTCACACAACCGCTTCAGTGGTCCACATGCAGCACATATTCACAGATTCCATCTTCATTGTCCTCACAAAGATGTAGGGAACATCTGTCTAGTGTCACTTGTTTTGAGTGGGTGTAATATTTGACTACAGTGTTAAAACTGATTGGTTTTTAATAGTGTTTAGTATTCTGAGACAAAAACTATTACTGAAAAAGGAATGGATTTGTTTATCTACTATTCTAAATTTGAGCTGTGCTGTAAGTGTTCCAAAGGCACCTTGTAACTAGTGTAATATAAAAGAAAAATCTGTTGACTAGTCCCTGAGCAGTAAGGTTTCCCATTTCTTAAATACTGACCCACTGATATACTGTGGAATACTTAATATTCATTATCACAAATTAGGTTTTAAAAAATCCCAGTTCACATACTAAAATTCTAAACATCTTTGAAAATATGACTTGAATGAAGGTGTTGGTGGGCTTGTGACACCTGAGTCCACGCCGGCCGTGCTGAGCTGAGGCCGTCCTAAGCAGGCTGTGGGAGAGGGCCAGGTGTTTGTGTCTCATCCTCAGCGCTCCCATAAATCTTCCCATGCTTAGCTCCTCTGCAGGTGTGGGAGAGATTATGCTCCTCCAAACGGCAGTCAGGTCCTCTGCAAAACCATTTAACTGGTAAACTGAAAACTGGTGTGTGTGTGTGTGTGTGTGTGTTTGTAAGACAATGGAGCGTGGTGTGTGCATACATAGGACGTTTTATATAAATGGCTAAACGCATAACTGGTGGAACTCTGTCTGTGTCGTAATACTCCCGAGGGAGCATCCAGGTGTGGCTGCTTGGCACAGATCACTGACATGACAGGCGCCATGACTGAAACATTATGTGAAATTAATGAACTATATGAGAAGTGAAAGACTGTGTGCCGCCGTGGTCATCTCCGTGTCGGATAGTTGTAAACCACTTGTGAGTGCTGGCGTGAGAACTGCGCACTGAATACAGCATGTTGCTTCAGAACCACAGTCATTTTATTTCTACTAAGCTGTTATGCTATTAGCCCACCGCAGGTGTTTCAGACAGTCCTGTTATTTACTCCACCACTCCACAGATCTCAACACAGACGTTGAAGAGAAGAAAAGGACAACAGCTCTCTATTAGTCCGAGCAGATAGAAGAGCCAGAAGACCAGATATCTGGGTGGGGTTTAACTGCAATCTGATCTGAACAAATAATGTTCTCTACAGTATCCCTATTCTACAATTCTACAGTTATTCATTTTAAATTCAAAATGTACAACAATGTACAATAGTTTTTTTATTTAATGATAACTAGGACTTGCATTAAGTATGGCCTTTAACAAAATGCATTTATTAACAAGTGATGCTTATGGCTGGGTCTGTGATCAAACATGAAGACAGTACCGTTGCCGTGGTGAGTGAGTGGGTTTGAGAGACTTGGTTTAGGACACGTTCTCAGAGTTACTGCAACGACTCCTCTGCCACCACTGAGTGTGTTAACACAGAGCAGGACAGAGAGCTCGGCCTCCATGGGACACGCTGTCCAGGTGAACCCCAGCACCAGTTTAGGTCAGCGTGAAGATTGTAGTGATGATGTGTGTGTGTGTGTGTGTATGGGTGTGTATGTGTGTGCATATGCTTGCAAGTGTATGTATGTACATTTGTGTGGATATTTGTGTATGTGTGCATGTATGTGTGTGTGTGTGTGTGTGTGTAATCAGTACAGATAATCAAACTCTTACACTGGTAAGCAGAAGGCATAATATATGCTTAACCCAGCAGACTTATTATACCTGCTCCTATTATCCACTTTATACATACACACACACACACACACACACACACACATACACACACATACACAGATAACTGCTCCATGTCATTTCCCATGCTCACAGCAGGACCCTCCATAGTGGCCCCTGATAGGCTCTCACAGCAGGACCCTCCATAGTGGCCCCTGATAGGCTCTCACAGCAGGACCCTCCATAGTGGCTCCTGATAGGCTCTCACAGCAGGACCCTCCATAGTGGCCCCTGATAGGCTCTCACTCCCTTCAGACTGCAGCAGTGCTGCTTCATCCCATCATCCTCCCCTATAGCGTCCAGCCCTGCTAAACGCCGCGCACTATCCTCCGCTTACCTGGCCAAGTATCCTACACTCAGAAACATCCACCAGCCACTCATCTGTGGATTTGGTCTCCGCGCTCCACTGCCGACACCACTAACAGGAGAGGGAACACTATACCCACACCACCAAGCTCACCAGCCGAGCTCCCGGCCCTGGGCACAGTGTTGAACAGGCGACACCCAACGTTAGAGCAGATGTTTGTCCGGGTGTGTGGAGTGGCTACTCCACTGTAGCAGCTCTCAGCAGCTAAATGGCAGCATTTCTGGTCAGATGCTGAGGGCCTCACACAGAACAAGAATGTTTTTTTATGACTAGACAATAGATGGAAAAAGAGAGAGAGAAATGTCCTGGCAATGCAGCACGGTCCCACCCAACACCGTGGGGGGACGAGTGCACTCATAAATGACAAATAACATGTATATTCATAAACACAATAACCTTTTATATGGGAGATTATATCAAATAAGAGGATTTGATATTGAGTCTCTCTCTCTTTACTATAATACCCATAAAATATACATTTTGACGTAATGGCAGTTATTACTGCATTAGAGCAGACATAATGCTGAACTGCATCCTGAAAAAAAGCAGTTAAAAGTCCTTACCTATCAAGCAAGCTAATGGTACCGACCTTGTTGAGTGTGTTATCTATAGACCTTAAAGCAGCAGCATGTAACATATGTATTATTCTACTTGAGTTTAAAACAATGTTTCACAATGAACACCATATGAAGGTCAGTATTTGATCTTAGACTTATAAGAGCATCTATTTTTTAACATGTTGACATTGTTAAGATCATGTCAAGTTCCTGTTGCACCTTTCATGGTAGCTTTGCAATTTTTAGTAGTTTTCCTTTACTATTTAATATCGTTCACAGCTGACAAATACTGATGAAACTGCTGCATTTTTATTTCAGCACAAAATAAAATCACTTTAATTCTGTGTCAAACGGATT
Organism: Brachyhypopomus occidentalis; assembly: GCA_020368025.1. Classification (NCBI taxonomy): domain Eukaryota; kingdom Metazoa; phylum Chordata; class Actinopteri; order Gymnotiformes; family Hypopomidae; genus Brachyhypopomus; species Brachyhypopomus occidentalis. Next base: position 2,836,572 of record JAGXOD010000082.1, on the reverse strand, counting down.
CCAGGCTGAGATATACATAATATTATATTTAATATTATGAATATTATGTGTTTTAGTGCGATTTAGACCACTAGGAGCTGTCCCACTGTTTTCTGTGTATTCCGACAAATCCTAAAAGCCGTTGCAAGATCTCTTGTCCTCTTGTGCTTTCTGGCTTGTCTTGTCAAATAAAAGTTCTCTCGTCTAAGTCCTCAGAAATGAGCATCAGGGGAGAAGAGGCCTGGGTGCTTGTGATGTCTGACTAGCTTGTTTTCGTATTGTTCAATCAACCAGTTACCCCTGCTGTCAAAACGCATGTGTGTCTCCGTGACAACCCCGCCAGTCAAATTGAATTTTCCCCTCTAGGACGGAGGCCTCTTTTTGATTCTGTGAGCGCGCTGTGCTCCCATCTTTGGGACGAGTCTCTTCCTCCTGAATAAATCAAGATGCCCGCTTCCTCCCTGAGGTGCGGCCGGTGAAAGCGTGTGTGCGTGTGCGTGTCTTTGAGCGTGTTTTTTGAGCGTGTTTTGAGCGTGTTTTGAGCGTGTGCGCGCGCACACGCATTCTCCACAGAAGAAGGAGAGATCTGCGGATGGGTGGAATAATGCAATTAACTTGCCAAAGCATCTCAGGAGAGAGAGAGAGGGAGAGAGGGAGAGAGAGAGAGAGGGAGAGAGGGGAGGGAGTGAGAGAGCCAGAGGTAGATAGAAAACCGGGGGTGGGTGGGTGGGGGGTTGGGGTGGTTGGCTGGTGGGGGTGGGGGGCATTTTGATTCGTGTCTGTGCTGTGTTAATGTCTTTGAGCTGTTGGGGTAGTTGAAGGCTGACGCCTCAGAAGCACATTCCACATCCCCCTCACGTACTCATCTGCTTCTAGTAGACCACACCACTGTCAGTCACCACGCAATGCCTCTTGAAGTTTATTCTTGTAAGTCACAGATATACAAACCACTCACACAGCCTCAGCTACATGGTAACAATTAATATTTGGCAGTGTGTTTTCAGGATCAAGTTTCATTCATCTGGCTAAAGAAGCAGATTATAGTTAGAGACATAAAGCAGCTACAGGTGAAACTCCTACTGTTTGATAACAATGTTTGAAAAGTTCTATTAAACCTTTGACCATCATTATACGGCCATTATCCATACAAATGTACAAATGGTAAAAAGGTTGTCCTGTGAGCAAACACCTGTTAGTCCTCTTGGCTCAACATTCCTGGAGAAGTACTGAAGCATTTAAAAGGTCTCAGCCACAGTGTAGTCTTCATTAGAGAATGATAAGTCTTTGAGCTTGGCTTAGAGCTTTGTTTCTTGAACTTAAAGGAACGTATCCTGTCTAACATGGCATTGTATCTCTCTTCAATGACCACGAGGGAGAGAGAGGGGCAAACAGAAGCTGTCACAGGATCATACGGTTCCTGCTCATGAATGGCTCATTTACTTCCCGCTAAAAAAGACCTAATCATCAAGGAACCAAATTTGGCAGCATTCTCCACAGTGAGCATAGATGAGACTAATTTACTAAACATACCCTCCAGTCACATAATTACATGTAATTTTACCGGCATAATTAACTAATTTAATTACTACTCCTCAAGAGCATCAATTATTGATATTACGGAGTGTTCAGACGGCGACGTAGCGATGCGTGGAGCATTCAGAGGGCATGCAACACATGCTAGGGTTCCAAGAGCTTTGGCAAGGGGACAGGAGTGTGTGTGCGTGTGTGTGTGCGTGTGTGTGTGTGTGTGTGTGTGTGAGTGATGCCAAGGTGGTTCGCAGCTGGATGGCTGCCCAGTCCGTGAACATTCACTGTGGTGGGAGAGGCAGCAGTACTTGCATATGTGTATGTGGGAATTTGTGCACATTTGTGCACATTTGTGCGTCTGTTTGTGTGCGTGTGTATCTGTGTGTGTATCTGTGTGAGTGTAGAAGGCAGTGCTGTGTAGGAATGCCTCCACAGATAAACTCAGATCCCCTGACTCTGATAACAGTTGAAAGATTTGGCAAATCCTTATGTATGCATATTTAGAGTTATCTTGTTTTCATGTGATCTTGGTTGCTCTACGTGCTTTGAGATTTGACATATTAAAGTGATTAAAGTGTTTTAAGCAGGTAAACAAACACAAAGTGGAACCACATGCATACACTACCTTTCACTTTCTCTCTCATCCTCCTCTTTCTCTCTCCCTCCCCCCTACTCTCTCTCTCTCTCTCTCTCTCTCTCTCTTCCCCTCCCCTCCCCTGACTCAAATAAACACGTTTTTTACAGTATATTAATGGATGTTGTCTTGCTAATGCTGGAACTGCTGACTTATCTTGCTTTAAAGAGTTATGTGCTCTATGTCTGAGGCGCAGCTTTGGCGTCTGCATTCAGGTTAATCACACATCCAGTCTTGCTTTGGTCTTTGACAGCTGCAGAGAGCAGACATATTAAATAAGCTTTCACTGAAATATATGCCCATTCTTATACAATTAAGTGCTGTGGAAATATGGTTTCTTTTGCACAAAGGGTTTTATCGCTCTTAGACAGATTTTACAGCTGCTGTAAAACACATTGTGCATAATTATATCTAATTTTTTCAAACCCTTAAGCACAAATCCAAGATGTAAACTCGATTCACCAAAATGCATTTCTGTATGGCAAAAGCAAACTTAACTCAAAATCACGTTAAATTTGCTCATAACTTTGCCTTCAAAATACACACAGCAATCAAATATACTGTCAATGCTGACCATTAACTAGACACTTGGGCTATTGTTTGAAAACACAATTATTATCAAATACGCTAATAAACTTGATAACAAAGAAGTTTAAATGTTGGTCAAAAAAATGTGCAGGGATACATGGTACATGGTAAAAAAATATACATGGATACATGGATATACATCGACACATCTTTTAGAACTTTAATGAACTTTTATGAACTCTAAATCAAAACCTTTTAGGTCCAACTCCAAACTATTTTTTATACTTGGGCAAACCCAAAAGCATATGTCACATGACATGTCACATGACATATTCACTGGCCAATTAGACCACTTCCCACAAAGGGGAAAGGAACTGGAAGAACACATTTGGGATCTGGGCTTATAAACAGGATGCTGCTGTTGCTCTGAGTGCGTGTTCAGTCGCAGCTTCCCAAAGACCGTGGAGGAATGTGCCATTACAGGTGCTATGTCTGTTTTCTCAATCAAACAGCTGCTTTTAAATTAAAGGTGACCAAGATTAAAACAATGTAAAGTGTCTTAGTAAAGTGCCATCAGAAAGAGATTCACTGTGCTTTGACAGATTCTGCAAATCTCTGGAAGTGCACTTGAAGGAAACACATACACATTACACTGAAAAGAACCATTACATTAATGGGTGTTTTATGATGATGGTGCAGAACATTATCTAGCATGAACAAAATAAGCCTTGGGTGTTCAGCTGGGTTGAGATCTGGTGACTGCAAATGCCATCACATATGAATTGCATTATGCTATAATTTCAGTGAGCACTCACGCCTTGTGGATGGTGCACTGCCAGTGAGGAAAAGTAAAGTAAAGGATGTAGGATGGATGTATTTCAGTACAGGATGATCAGTCACAGTCACTTTGTATTGATTTTGCAATGACCCTTTTGTCTAAGGAAACATGCCTGGTGCTTGGAATGGCAAGGCCTTGTGATAACACAGGGTTAAGGGGGATTATGGTTATGCAAAGAGTGTTTTTATGGTTATGCAAAGAGTGTTCAGAATCCTGCAGTTTGTATGTATCAGATTTATTTAAAGTTCTAACAACAGTTTCCCAATAAGAATCTAAAATTATACTCGTGAGAACGAACCGCATCCTTCGTGAGGGGTTTGATGGCCAGGAGACCTCTGGGTATCCGAGCTGCTCTTCACATTTCCTCTTTTCTAGGCTAATTTCATGTCAATCAAATCATTTTCATTTAGTTTTTCATCATTATTTTGCCACGTGACGTCTCATAGACTCCATAAAGAAAAAGCAAGAAGCAAAATGCAACACCCAGCAGCTCAGTCCGGTGTGTTTCTCTGTCAGCGAAGCGGACATCGTCTCAGAGTTCACCGGTGCAGGGGTCGGGTTACAGCCTACCTGCCTTGTGCGGCTGGTGGTACTGTGAGCAGCGCTAACGGGTCACAGCCTACCTGCCTTGTGCGGCTGGTGGTACTGAGAGCAGCGCTAACGGGTCACAGCCTACCTGCCTTGTGCCTCTGTTGGTACTGAGCAGTGCTAACGGGTCACAGCCTACCTGTGTTGTGCCTCTGGTGGTACTGAGCAGTGCTAACGGGTCACAGCCTACCTGTGTTGTGCCTCTGGTGGTATTGAGAGCAGCGCTAACGGGTCACAGCCTACCTGCCTTGTGCCTCTGTTGGTACTGAGCAGTGCTAACGGGTCACAGCCTACCTGTGTTGTGCCTCTGGTGGTACTGAGAGCAGTGCTAACGGGTCACAGCCCATCTGCCTTGTGCCTCTGGTCTCACTCGAGAAGCCTTCACAAATTGATGTAGGTGTTCTGTGCTGGTCTGTGGTCTTCTGCTGGTGTAACACCCTATAGAAAAACTAATAGTTTCCGCTTCAACCTCCCATTTTTATAAGATGCTTTGTTATGCTGATGTCAAAAGAAATGGTTTTATCATTAATCCTGCATCGGTATTGGTATATTGTAACGTGCCCTTTTTGGGAGTTCTTGCCATATTTTATTCACTGGGCAACTCTGCAGTGTTGTGTGATAGTCATTACCTATCTGTGAAGATTCCCTTCTAGCCTATTTTCATAAAGTGACACTTCAATGTGTGTGAAATAATACATTAGCATGTATATAAAGTGTAATGTAATGTGATGTAATCTTTATCTTAACGTAACTTTCCATTTTTCACTGACTGTGTGGTTTTATATGTACTGAGTTTTGCTGTTGGCATCAACAATCTCGTTTGCTACTTTGCATCAGTCCAAAATCAACACTACACTTACCTTGGATTTGATTTTTTAGACATATGGGTTGATGATAAAAAGTAAATTCCGACGCTTCTTTCACAAGTGCGTGAAAAGCGTCTGCATCTCACTGAACAGCTCTTCTTCCATACCAGAGTGGAACATAACGAACACACATGACATGCCAAATGTATTCAGTGTGAGTCCTAAAAGAGCAGGAGGGGGAAAGTGCCACTGAACGAGCCTCTTGTGCCTCCAGTGTGAAGTTTCACTGTTTCCTCGAGTGGCTCTTTACCAAAGCTAATGGCAGAGCCAGACGAGTGGCCTTTGCTCCTGTGGCTTTATTCACAGGCTCCCATATGTTAGCATGCTATCCTGCATGTTAGCATGCTATCCGTATGTTTATCATGCTATCCTGCATGTTTATCATGGTATCCCATATGTTTATCATGCGAGCCCATACGTTATCATGCTATCCGTTATCATGCTATCCGTTATCATGCTATGATATGTTTATCATGGTATCCTGTATGTTTATCATGCTATCCTGTATATTTATCATGCTATCCCGCATGCTATCATGCTATCCTGTATGTTGTCATGGTATCCCGTATGTTATCATGCTATCCCGTATGTTGTTATGGTATCCCGTATGTTATCATGCTATCCCATATATTATCATGCTATTCCGTATGCTATCATGCTATCCGTAGGTTTATCATGCTATCCAGTATGTTTATTATGGTATCTCATATGTTTACCATGCTATCATGCTATCCGTATGTTTATCATGCTATCCCATATGTTATGCTGTCCTGTATGTTTATCATGGTATTCCATCATTCTATCCTGTATGGTATTTTGTTATCCGGTACATTTCTGGCTCCTTAATGCCAGCTTCTACTTTAATGATTTAATAATAACCTGCATGTACTCATAAATAACAATCTACACCCTCTCATTGTACCATTTAAATGGGTATTAAGACTCTGAATTAAGTGCATCTCAAAACTAGAAGCCATTATTTGGCTGTAGGCCTGTAGTGAATTATTCTAGGACACTATCAAAAGTCTTTACGCTAGTGATAAGCATTTCCAACAGTGAACACTAAGAACTCCATGCTGAATGGCATGAAAAGCAATCCAGGAATTACATGATCCCACAACCTTGCCAGCTCCGTATTAGCACCGTCTCTATCAGACAACCCTGATGCACACCTGTGGGTTAGCATTGTGGATTACTGCCTCTGGAGCGTCAGGGTGTATTTGTGCTTTGGAGGGGGTAGGCGTGGGGGGTCAGAGGCATCCCAGCTGTGAGAGCAGCGATGTGCCTTTTACGTCAGCACGTCCAGGAAGTACAGCGTTCTCTAATTAGATTCATAGCAGCAGGCGGAAAGTGCAGACCGAGTGATGAATGTGTCACCCACGTGCTGCTCGATGGGATCCAGTGGGACGCTGGTATACGTCAGCAGGCTCGGCCCAGTGGCCCTGTGGTACACGGCAGCCACTGCAGCTGCAACACTGACCCACTCAGCTTTTCTTACCAAGAGGCACCCTGCCCATCTCAAAGCCCGAGCCCAGTTACCATGGGAAGGAGACACATGAGACACCAATGGCTACCTTTACAAATGGTCTTCTGTTGTTCTCCTGATGTCTGTCAGCTACACTCTATTTACTACATATGAAGACCCATTTCATCGCTAGCATCAAAGATTATGCTAGTTGGGGCCTTTGTGTCCCTGATGTAGACAGGGAAGGTAGCAGACTGACGAGTAGGGCCCCTGCCTCTAGGGAGCTGTTGGTGCTGATATTGACACACCATCTGCAAGTTTGTCACATTGGATTACAGTTTAGCAGAGTAGATAGGAGCAGGCAAGAGTATGTCACAAAAGGGATGTGGGAATGAGAAAATAGATGAGATGGATAGGTAGAAAGATCAAACCTACTTCACCAAGAGAGCCTCAATCAGACAGGCCCTTATCCTAGAAGAGGGGATTTAATCCCCTTCTTCTTCTCTCCCTCCATCTCAGTCCCTCACTTCTTCTGTGAACTGCCTGGCTGGATTGCCGAGGGACACAGGCACCGTGGCGACAGGGTTTCTGTTGTCCCCATGGGAACTTAGAGTTGAGAGTAATTCTGACCCTGTGCATAAAACTTTTGGGTTTAAGCACTATCATAGAATATCACAGAATACAACACATGCATCAAACACACAAACACACACACAAACACACACTCACCCACACACACAGCTTACCTGCTTTAGTACAGCTTTCCGAATGCACAGATGGTCATCAACACTCGACATTCAGCAAATTATGACAAAAACGATGCTTGTCATTTCTCTTGACTATGATTGCTGTCTCTCTCTAGAGATAAAGCCAGATGTAGCATGATCAGTTTGAGATGGAGGACTTCCACTTTCTGATGTATTTGAAATAGAGAACCACTCTCGTTGACTGCATGCTTATGAACATCCAGTTTGATAAACGAATCTAATTTTAACTAATGTTACCATACCATATGCTTTTGTGTCTCTCTCAGTCAGCAAAAATCCCTCTTTTCTGCAGAAAGATCTGTGATCACTGAAAATGCTTACACTATAAACACATGTCTTCACCCAGTCCTATAATACTTATACCCCAGTGTACACTCACATTAATCCTTGCTCCGCTGCTGTGATTCATGTCAGTCGTAGTTTTTGTTCTGTATTCTGTTTAGTGTAAATGTCTGTTGTCTGTTAAATGTCTAAAATTATTTACAGAATTTAGCACATAATATGAAATTAAATGTTTCTCAATATTACAATATTAATATTTGTTTCTTTATTCAATATTCAATTTAGTTAATACATTATTTATATTTATATATATATTATATACATATATTCTAGCTTATATATAAGCTATGATGAAAGCAGCAGTTTTAGTTTAGCCAGTATTAATACTGTTAAAATGACCAACCCTGTAACCTTCACATAATTGCACAACATTTTCTCTTAAGCACTAAAAAGTCAAAGAATTTGGCATACAGCGAACTTACTGAGAACATGAATATTTGTTTATTAATGACATATTAATGAATATTTTGACACCATAAAAGGTTCTCTTGAGGAAATTATGGAGTTTAATAAGGTTGGAAGTAAAGCAATACTACGGAGCACATAAATATTACAATGAGTTCTCAGCATTTCCCCTGAGTCCTCTCTCAGCAACAGAAGAGATGAATAATGCATGAAAAGACCTGGGAGGAATAGCAGTGCATGTGGATGTATGGCACACTGGAACGTTCAGGGAATGTTATTTTAGGTGAAGAGAAGTAGTTTTGTTGTTGTTTGTTTGCATCAGACATGTGAGGTCCTTTACTATTTGTGGATTTATTTTAGCATTATTACACATTTAAAAGATCAAAAAGGGGGAAAACAACCTTCTATAGAAATCTCAACAATGGACTTTAGATATTTAGGCAAAATTTGATTTGCTGTAACGGTTCTGATATCTGTTTCACTTGCTGACTAAAACAGCTTTATGTCAAGCATATTTTATTTTTTAAGATATTTTTTGGGACTGAACAAAGATACACTTTCGACTGAATAAATGTCAGTAATTTCATAGTAAATGATTAATTTATGGAGTCCGACACGATGCACTAAGCACCTTATGCAACTTTTTTCTCTTTTCCACTGGCCTATTATCAGTGGGACATGACAAAGCCGTCATCTATACTCTCATCATTACTATTGTGTAGGAGTTTACAGAAAAACAGTCACACATGAAATGTAAATGACAATTTTTTATCAAAGCTCGATGGGCCAGAATTTAATGTGGCTATAATTTCAACCCTTATCGGTTGCTTTTTGAACATTTTTTTGTAGGGAAATAACCCCAGATGAAAACTGACTACAGCCTGCTAATTATACAAACTGTGCAGCTTTGTACCTTGAAATTGACTTGGTGTTCACAGGCAGGAGGTGGCCAGTAAGGGCTCCCTCTGCTCCCTGCCTACCCGTACCCTTTCATCCAGTAAACAAATGTCCCACATCTAAAGCATTCCCATAATTGTTATGCTAACCTTGGAGAAGGAAACCTCGCCATTAGCATTTGAAGGAACTAAATATTAGCCTAGAAAGAGAGCTCTCCTTTTTACACACCCTGAGAAAAAACGTGCCTCTTCTTACGGGGTCCGGCCATCTGTGCCTCTCCTCTCCTCCTCCTCTTCCTCACTTTCCTCGGCTCAAAGCAAGTGGAAGCTTCACCCACAAGGTAGAGATAAGGTGAGGGGAGGCTTCTCGGATGCATTTGTGATTTTAGAGATGCTGGAGTTATGTGTTTTCTTTCATTGTTGAACTTGGCTGTAAAACTTGGATCACATTATAACGTAACTGTCACTAAATGACAGATTTAAGGATAGCATGTCCTCCTCGTGTTCCGGCTATTCGAGTCAAAAAGTCACTGATGAAAAACAGGTACATAACACAGCAATATAAACAACAAATAATAATTAATAGCAGAGAGCAATCGCTAGATGAGAAAAAAAATGAATAATGCAAGTGAATGGAAGGATTAAAGAGGAAATGAGATGAAAGAGTGTGGATGGAGGGATGGGGTGAAAAGATGAGTTAATGAGCAGGGATCAGGCTCTGGCCTTAGTCTCATTACAACCCTCTCCACTAATCCTCTCCCATTCCCACAACCATGCTTTTTGTATTGCCTTAATAACGCATTCCTTTACTAACACTGAGAGGGTGGTTTGTGCATGGTGTGTGAGTGTGTGTGTGTGTGTGTGGGTGTGTGGGTGTGTGTGAGTGTGTGTGTGTGTGTTGTGCAGAGTACACATTTGGTATAGTGTTCTGAGTTCAGTTTAGGATCCAAATAAATAAGCCGTATACAGTTCACATCACAAGCTAAGGTACGTGGGTTAAGATCAGAACCCACCCTGCTACGTCAGGGGGAGTTTTTGCTTCCAGTGCTGTTTTAGTTCCAGCAAAAGCCTTTAGTCCCTTTTGAGGAAGTAGCATGATAGAGACAGACCACTGCCCACTTTCACATGGTCAATTTTTTACTGCTTAAAGAAATATGAGTGAAGCTGACGTAACAACAGTGAAGATTTTGCCATGTATTAGATCCCCTTTTAGTGGTATTTGATATTTAAAACTACAATCAGCAAGCATTAGCATGTTAAGTAATCTCAGCAGCAGTTTCCTATATAATGGCACATCTCCCCTGGGCATGCGAGGGAAAAATCAAATGAAGCAGTTTCATTGGCATATAGCTCCATCACGTATTTGATCATGTTATCTAATAAAAGCCCTTTGGATCTGGATGACAAACACAATGAAAATTGCACATTTTTAAAGAGCATTATGAAAATCGAGATTTTCATCTCTTAGATACATTCTTTATCTTGCAAATTAGGTGACTTCATCTGTTAATTTACAAACAAATTTGCCAGTGCTGAGAAAGTCATTTTCAACTTTGACCACTAGAACTGTAGTGCCTGCTCATAATGTAAACCTCTAGAACTTTTTATCAGGTTTTTTTTCCCAGAGACAAACCTCCAAAAATGGTTGCCATGAATAGTGCTAGTCTAAGTGTTGTCTGGTCTTCTGAGTGGTGCAGTGGTCTAGGCTGGCCCTACAGGCTGACTGCCCTACAGGCTGGCTGCCCTACAGGCTGGCCCTACAGGCTGGCCCTACAGGCTGACTGCCCTACAGGCTGGCCCTACAGGCTGGCCCTACAGGCTGACTGCCCTACAGGCTGGCCCTACAGGCTGGCCCTACATGCTGACTGCCCTACAGGCTGACTGCCCTACAGGCTGACTGCCCTACAGGCTGTTGGATGGCTCCTCCCACCACCCCATCACTCAATGTTGCACCAACCAATCCAGGTGTCTGCTTGCTGTTGAAGCGGAGATGATTGGCCCTCTCCTCCAGATGTGCTGAGCTGTCCAGCAATGCTGTGTTGGCAGCGAGGTAATAATAATAATAATAAATGGGGTAATAATTATTACAAATAAATTCCATTGACCATAATGTGTTTTTCTTTAGGCCATCAGTCTACCTTTCTTATTTGTGCCTTATGCACTTATGGTCTTAGGCAGCACAGCATATGTGCACGTGCTGTAGATCATCGGACACTGTTCTACATTTGCATGATTATTTAGTTCTTTATTAATTATTTGCTTGCTTCTTTATTTGTTTATAAGTATGCTTATGTATGCATTAATGATGTGTTTGTGTAACTACAAAAAATTAAAAATCTCTAACAAGCCTGTTTTTAAAGGAGCACTACTAGACTCACTTTCAGGGCCCCTGCCCCTCCCCCACCCCCCACCCCCCCCCACTCAAACCCCTTCAGACTCCTCTCTTACAACTGCTGCTGCATTCCTTTGCATTCTCCTGCTCCCGGAGCAGAGCCGAGAATGGGATCAGAGGTGGGAAGAGGCAGCATACAGCTCTCTACGGTGGCTCATCAGAAAGGCACAGAGCAGATGGTGAGCTTTTGTGAGAGCCCAGTTCTTTCAGAGCGCGGGAAATACCCCCCCCCCTTCTCTCTCTCCCCCCCTCTCCCTCTATCTTGCCTTTGCTCTTTCTCTTGCTGTCTCTCTCTCTATTTTCTCTTGCTCTCCCATCTCCCTTCTCTCTCCTGCTCTCTGACCGGTGCAAAGGTATGAACCTGGCAGATGGTGAGATCACTGAAGGCTAATTCTTTGAGAAGAGAAACTGTTTGCTTAGGGGACCAGAACACACTAATGAAAAAAAGCACCTGGTCACTGCTGTACCTCTGTGAATCCCCTGCTCAAGCTGTACTATGGCCCAACAAAAGGATGGATGCACACAAGGAGAGGAGAGGAGAGGAGAGGAGACTAGGACATTTCACAGATTAAACCTGTCAAACCCGTATTCCCTATAGCTCGAAATACACTGCAACATTTTGTCCAATGTCTGCATTTTTTTATAAAACAGTTAAAGATGTAAATGCCCATTTGTATATTTATTGTTCAGCAGTTTCCTGGAAAGCCTGTGTATGTTCAGCATCACTGTGTAATAAGGAACCGGGTCTCAGAGAGACACCCATGGGAAAGTTTTTACTTCACCAGCAAAACTGGAAGTAAGCGTCCACACATGAGAGGCTGGCGTGTTACACAACCAAACTGCATGCATTTTGTCATAAAAGGAAATACGTTGAAGCAAGATTTTCAAATTATTACACCACCTGTAACATTATAAATTGAACCACGAGCACAGAGTGGATATGCACAAAACACACACTTAGTTGTGCTAATCTTATAGTGCAAAATACAACAAAAACGTTTTCCTGAATAAAAGTCAAACAGTGAGCAAAACACAGGACTGAGAGCAAAAGGAGAGGGTATAAAGTAGAATGGAGAATCACTTCACTGTGTGTATATGGATGCAATGTGTGCAGGTTCACATTCGAGAGTTTAAGAATTTTAAGATATACAATGCAGTAAATCCTTTGGGGAAAAATCTTAAAAATGTGACTGGATTACACATTCATCTGTTACAAAATATTAGATGAAAAGAGCATTAAAATATTCAAATCTCCTCTATGCTATGTATATTTATAATACCTGAATGCCATTAAGCCTTATGGAACCTAGTATAATGTGCGTATAATAGTAAACATACAAATAGGACCATTAAGCATTTATGAATTAATTCAATGAATGTTTCAGTGCTGCATTGCAATTAGTGTTGTTTGTGTGTGTGTGTGTGTGTGTGTGTTTGTCTGTCACATTCAGATGTTCATTTTCAGACATGTATCAGAGGTGATCTATTATTCAGAAAGCACCAAGCATTCAATTTTGCTTGTTGGCATCAAATGTTTAATACAGTAGTTCCACTTACATAAACTGGTTTACATTATCTATATTTATCTATATTTTATATCTATATCGCATAAAATATCATAGTTACTTTATAAAAAATGATGTAGGTGAAGGGTGTGTATGTGTGTGTTACTTCAGATGCTTCTGCAGGTTGCTCTGTAAACACTAGCACCACCTGTGTAAATGGGAGAGGACAACTGTCATTCTGTCTTTGCACACAGAGCAAATTTTTGTCAGAGAGAGTGAGAACAACTTTGCAATGACAGCAATTTGTTGTTTCTCAGTCACATGACTGTTTGAACGTGCACTGCAACTCACCACTCTGGTGTTTTAGAGCTTTGCGTGTTCGTAGTCTGATGTACGGGTGGAGGTCATAACTCACAGTGGAAAACCTGCATACTTGTGTCTCATGCTAAGCATCTGGAAAAGGGAAGTTGTCAGAGATTACAGAAGTGAGAGTGTTCTTAGCATGCACATGCGTGGTGCTAACATGCTCTGGTTAATTATGTTGCACATGGGTAACTGGAGACATGGGCCTCAGGATAACAGGACATATATTTTAGTAGAGTTAGAATAGAATGAATTGTACAGCTGCACTTCAGGTAAATACTTTGGTCTTACATACAAACATTCTGTTAATCTTTCAGAGGACACTCAGAGGGCACTGTTATAGATGAAAGGGTACGTCTGATAAGATTACCTCACAGTCGTAAACCTTATGAGTCCACTGAGGCCAGATAGATAGATAGATAGATAGATAGATAGATAGATAGATAGATAGATAGATAGATAGATAGATAGATAGATAGATAGAATGAGGGGAGAGAGAGAGAGAGCGAGAAGGAGACAGGGGGGGGGAGGAGTGGTGAATTCCAGGAAAGGTCACCATCAAAGATTCATCCACTCGAGTCTTTTGAAGAGCTGTCTTTGAATGAGATCTCTACAGGTCACTGGACTCACTCCCACAGTGTCAGCACTGGGACTATGACCTGCTACTTGAGCCAGACAGATACATTCTTAATTTATAGTGTTCAGGAACGTGCCCTCAAAGAGTACGAAAATATAATTTCACCAAAAAGCTTGACGTGGTATTTTCCTGTATGTGTACATTTCAGTGAACGACCAAATATGATGTTGTGTTTAACCAGATGAAACATGTTAGGAAAAAGACTAACTGTATGATGTTTGGTAGTAAACATTCAAATTAAAGCACTACAGATTAAAGAACGAATATAATTAATGTTTATGCTGCGTGTATTAAGGCTACGACTTTAAGACGTCAGTTTTTCAGAGTTCCATCAGACTGGATTGTAATTGTTTCTTCTGTACTATAGTTCACAAAATAATTCAGTTCAAAGTTGTTAAAAAAATAATTTTAGGCTAAAATATGTTTTGACTTGACAATAATAGCATCTTGTGCATAGATGTTTTTTTGGGGGGGTAATGTGATAATTGTGGGGTTTATGCACGGTAAGTGGTTTTTATTGTAGGAGGATGCCAGCACTAGTTTAATCCCCCTTTCAGAACATGACCAGAACATGACTAATAGCATTATTTGCAGATTCTTTGCACCTGCAGTGCTGGAGGCCGTTTGGCCAACTCACATGCATAAAGCAAGCAGAATTTTCCTAAGAAACTTTTGAGAGCCGTTAACACATAAAACATCTGTCTTCATTTGCTGTACTGTGTCATTGCATGCCAAAGAATCTTAAAGAAGATGTACACAGTGAAATGTAATATTACATATGATGTAATGCAACTTAGTGGAGAATGAGTGACATCACAGGGTTGGCACAGGACCCTCTTGTGTGGGAAGACTGCAAATTGCTAAAGCCAGTGCAGAATCCCCTGCAGTCAAGTGTAGAGGAGCTTGATTCGCTAGTGTGAATTTGCATGGAGGCATGATAGGTGCACACTGCTCTGAGACCTCAGAAATCAGAAATAATTCAGGGATTTGACATTTATTGTCCCAAAGACTCGTGGAGACCTTTAGCAGCTGAAAATACCTAAACAAAAAATTATTGTGTATATGTATGTGTATCTGAGTGTAACAAACTTATTATTTATAAGCATAATATATGGACAGTTGCTTACTGTTGGACTGTTTTGATAAGGCAGTATAAATATGGTTAGTTCAAGTCTGGTCATTTTTACTTTTTAAATGTAGCGTGTGTGAAATGATCAGGATGTTATTTTATAATTCTATGCTGAGCACATGTGATATGTAATTCCTGTTGCACTGAGTAGCAGATGTGATGCTTCCTGCCACACTCCATAGATGTGCGTATTAGGTCAGTTGATGTCACTAAATTGGCCCGGTGGAGTGTGTGTATGTGTGAGTGTGTGTGCGCATGTGCGTGTGCGTGTGCCCTGTGAAGGACCGACACCCTGTCTGGCCTTGGTTCCCACCTTGTGTCTTGAGCTGCTGGGAGGGACCCTGACCCCCGGTGACCCTGATTTAGAAGTGATTTAGAAGATGAATGAATGATTTTGTATGATGTATACTTTATTTGAGTCTTACTTCTGATTAAATGTAATGATAAATACACAAGGTAAACGATACTGACGGAATTAAGTAACAGGCACAGGCTTTAGGGCCATCAATGACTATCACAACACTGTACAACCATAAAGCAATCACAGCATACAGAAATGTGTCTTTCAAGAGCAGCAGTTATATACGTTCTCTGTGACCACTTTTTAAAATCACGAATCCATCCAATATGTGGGCATAAACAAATACAACCCCCCCACCCCTACACACACTCACACACCACACCCACAGCAACACCATACACACATATTTCAGCCAGCCCCCATCTGATAGAGACCCACCGCAGTTTAAAGACACGCCTTGTTATAGGTCGTAGTGCTCCATCACAGGCATCGGGAGCCTTGTGATTGACCAGTTTCTCGCCCCGAACTGTCAAGCTGTGGCGGGTGGCGCCTCCCCTTTCTTCTATAAATGTACAGCGTCAACTCATTTGCTCCACGACATTGTGCGGTTGAGTGGATGGAGTAAGAGGATGTCAGCAGAATAGAACAACAGTCATTTCTATTATTATAAACTAAATGTGATTTTCTCAACAAAAACCTTCCTGTTAAAATAGTAGAAAGTGACAAAGAGACACTTTTCCCCGATTTAAACGGCGCTTGAGTTTAATTAGAAGATGAAGGCTACTACTCCGGTTCGCCCCCAGAAGGATTCCTCCAGCTGCAACGAATTCTCCTTGCGTTATTTATCAGAGCACAGCGTGAGCATCGCCCGATGCAAAATGGAAGAGGAAGATCTTTTCTGTCTGCAGTACGACATGAACGACTGCTACAGCCGCCTGAAGCGACTGGTACCTACCATTCCGCAAAATAAGAAAGTCAGCAAGGTGGAGATTCTCCAACATGTCATTGACTATATTCTGGACCTTCAACTCGCTTTGGAAACGCAGCCGGTTCTCTTGAAACAACAACACGGGATATGTCCACCAGCCTCTACCCGGACACCGCTGTCTGTTCTCAACACGGATCCGGTAAGCAGGACTTGAGACATTTTCTTGGCCGTGAGACAATGGTCTTGGGGAGAGGGTTTTTTTCCTGTTGTTATTCAAAGTGTTCACCAGGAACATATTCAGCGTAATAGTACCATGGCCAGATTACGCGAACATTAATATACATTTACGCTTCAGGAAACACTGATGTTTTTGCATTTGCTATATATCACATAACGACGTCTGTGTGTCTGTTAGCGGCCTATGTTTTTTTTTCTTTTATATTGTTTAAAATGTACCGCGTACTCTGCACTCGCAAAGCTGCTTCATTGTTCATGTTTTTAATGATAAGACAGTTCGCCCAGACGCACACCAAGTAATTAGCTACCTCACCTGATCTACGCCTTTCTGTGTGTAAGAGCGTAGTAAGAATGCACCTGTTCACTTTGTTTTCAGAGGTCGTCAGTTGTCAATAAGCAGGAAGATTCGATTTTGTGCCGCTGAATCGTAACGTGTACCGGATTGGTGAGTACATTTGCATTTCATAAAAACCAATGATGGTGATTAGTAATGCTAAAATTAATTATATAACTCGCATAATACGTAGTTAAAAAAATTGGAACTGGGACATTGCTTGAAAATATCCCCATTATTTGTGATTCGTTTAAACTAAGCATATAAATAGTATCTGAGTACTTTTTTCGAACCCAAGTGTTGGCTTTGAAATATTTAGTTAGTTATTTAAACATGACATTTTATTTTGCCAAAGCATTTTATACATCCGTAGGCCCAGGTCTGACAGTAGTTCAGTTTGCTAAGGTCCTTCCTTGGGCCAGCATTAGAACGCAACGTTAACTTGCGGTATCAGCCTCACAAGCAGTGAAGCACCACAGGAATTTACAGAAATTACAGTAATGTTTCTTGCTTTCAGCGAAAGTGGTTCGTAGCTCAGACTGGTAACAGCCAGTAACGCAATAATGGTGCATGTAAAATTAATGCCGTGATGCACAAACAGTGGTGTTAACTGGCTGCATACATCATCAGCGTGTGCACAGTGCGCTGTGTGGAGCAGTGTGCGTTAGGGCTACCTCTGTTTGTAATGGCTGCACTGGGCACCAGGGTCTGGAACACTGACAGTACTCAGACACAGATTTGCTTTTGCGCAATAGCAGTATAGTGTAGCAATCTCGGTAAGAGAGGGTTAAAGCATGAGCTCTGAGGTGAAGTGTGCCTACAGGTCCCTCTCCGTCTCTCTCCCCCTCTCTCACACACTCTTTCTCTATAACTCGCTGTGCAGTACACTCACCCTGCGTGTATGTGTGTGTGAATGTGTGTGTGTGTGTGGACAGTGAGTCTAGCAGTGTCGGCCCGTGCAGGGTTTGTTGTTTGACCTGGTTTGTTTTGGGTTGTTGATCAAGCATGCCCTCTGTTTTGTCGGCGGCGCCAGTCAGTCTGCAGCTCCCGGTTCACACACCCCTGCATTCATTTGCCTCTCACAGGTGTGCAGAGAGCCCATCCAAAGCCAAGCCGAGCTTCGGCAGGGAATCCAACACACACCAGGCCCAACGTGGGATTGCACAGCAGATCTGAACTAATGGCTACTAAACCATAACACCTAAACATTTCAATGTTAATTATCAGTGATGGCCAAGGCAGTTATTCTCAGTTCAGCTGAAAAGCTGAATCATTTGGACAAACAATCTCTCTCTCTCTCTTTCTATTTCTCTCTCACTCCCTCCTTCCCTTACGATAGTATGATTTGCCACTTGATTGTCCTTAAAGACACACCAGGATAAAGTTGTATAATTTTTACTAAGAAATGTCAGACTGTAAAGCTTTACAAATAACAATGAAAGTTGCAACATTCTGACATCTATTGTTAAAAATAGATGATTTGTGTTCAACAGGGATTTCTCTGCAATTAAATTGTTTAATATTGTAAAGAAGGAAAATATGTGTTGACAAATAATACTGTATATAAAGAAAAATAGGATGTTCTATAAATGTATGTGGGGAAAAATATCTATATGCTCAAGCTATTGTAATTATAAGATATTTTTTATTGAAAGGTTTTGTTTTGTAAATATTGTGTTTTCGCATAAGTGTAGTGAATAAATCCATGATTGTTCTGCTAATAAAGTTCTCACCTCATAAAGATGCTTATGACTTTCTCTGTCTTGTTCACAGGATATGCTCAACCATCCTCACTGTATGTAATTTATACTTTAGCTTTTAAACATTAATGTAATAATTTCAAAAGAATGGTAGGTTACCTGTGTTTTAATCTTGCTGTGAATGCATGATTAAAATAAGAGTGTACTGTAAAATTTCTAAGCAAAGCAAAAAGACTGTGTGCATAAGATCAGCTATTTCGTAATGCTGTAAATATTGACAGTATTTCAAGGGACCCCTTTAGAATGCATTTGATATTGATCTGTGTTTTTGCATCTATGCATTTCTTTGGCTAGCGACATTTTAAATGTATTGGAACACGTTTCTTCTCCCTGTTGTTTGCAGAAAATGAAATTATAAAACTGTTTAAGCAGTAGTGCTTGGCAAAACTATGAGGACTCTTATTTCATGGAATTTGTATCCTGCTTGGGGAGCCATTTGGAGCTGTCCTCTTTCACGACTGTCATTATGGTTCATCAGATTTCTCACTGACATCATGTTCTTCTATTAAGAAGAACAAAAGAAAAGAAAATTCATTATTATGCCCATGACATCATGACTCCATCGATATAGTGTAGCACTGGAGATTGGTAGTCTGCATACACACCGTTATAAAGCAGACTGTAATCCTATTCAAGGTTCCTATACAAGGCAGAGGTTCTGCTATTGATAACAGTATTTATTTCTAGTGTTTCCTATAAAGTACTTAAAGGTACTCAAATATTTTCTTACATTACTTTGTTCACCAGACCCCTCAAATCTAAATTACAAGTTCGATATTACAAGGAGACATTTATTTTGTTGAGAATGCGAAGGTGCCACAAGCATTTGTTGCATGTTGCATACTCTAAAAATGCTATAAAAATGTGTACTTTACATGTAGCCTTTTTTATTTTATGGTACATTAAGTATATGAATATTAATTGTTTTCAGTGAATAACTGAATTAATAAGTACACAGTAATTGAATTTTCCTAATAGACACCATATTGTTATGAATACTTTCCTAGGGCATTAACTCTTAGAGGATTCAGTAAGCTTCTGGGAACACTGAAGCACTGACATACTGCATTGTCCTCAGGTCAGATGTTTTATGTGCCATCTTTCTCTCAACTATGCCCCCTAATGGAATAATCTATTACAGAGTTGAATATTTTTGAGGAGGATTTGACTCTTCTCATGATTCTACAGATCTGAAATTTTAAAATATATAAAGCATGTATAAAATGGCAAGTAAAAATACATTTATTTTTTTTTTTCAAATTAAAGGGTCATGAGAATTGAGCACTGTGCTGCTTATTTATTACTGAACATAATTTTCATACAGTCTCTACATGCACTGTCAGTAATTTGTAAGAATAAGTATGAATTAGTACCACTTCTAAAACATTACTAGGAAGAATTCCACTGAAGTGAACCAGCCTGTGCAGAATTAGGCAGCTTAATAAAATCATAAATCATAGTCAACGGTGTTTGTGTGCTCTCAGGATCACAGGGCAGCAATGTTTTATTCTTCTACCGCACTTCTATTACGCATCATCCTGACGGTCTTACACGATGGGTCATTTAAGTCTGACTTAATCAGTTACTGAGGTTTTCATGTCCTTTCATTCATTTACATAAGTACTGTTCATTTAATCAAGTTTACACTAAAGAGTACCATGTAGAGCTTCAGAGATATGAGGTGAGTTCCCAGCCTTGTTAACTTTGTGAGATATTACTGGTATTCTAGAACAAACTTTTCTTATGATTCACCAGTTTTCCAACATCACTGTTTAATCACGTTCATGTGTTTAAATAGGTTTAGGCTGTGCAAAACAGTTTTTTTTATGTTGTGAACCCAGGCCAGTCTAGCTGTGCAGGTCTTTAAGGGCAGGTCTCTTTGTTTGAGGCAGACACACCTGACTGCCTCGTTGTCCCTCTCTGGTGGCGTCTTGTCGGGCTGTGTATACCGAAGAGAGGGACTGTGGGAAATGCTCACATCCTGTATGATAAGAATAGGCTTCTGAGGCTTGTTGGTCAATCGCACCAGAGCAGCACTCAAACAGGGATCCCACAGCTTGGAAAAGGTTTCCTCCATCGCTGTTTTTACCAAGCAGACCAGGTTTGCTGCTGTAAAGTCGATGATTGTTTGAACAGGTGTGTGTGCCTGTGTGCATGCATGTGTGTGTAGTGTAACAGAACAGAACAGGTCATGTTAATGAAATATGCATGCAGCAGTTATGTATTCTTCATTACCAGACACAGCATATTTACTGCAATGTATAATATGTATGTATGTTTATATATTAAAAATAAATAGAAAACATGTTTGTACTATCCGGCAGAATCATTGAAGTTTAACTGCTCAAAATGTGACACTGAATGTTCAAGCACAGAGAATGTTCAATGCCCATAGTCATTTGGCTTAAATAAATAATTACTATCAAAAGAAAAAAATAAATAAAAATGCAGAATAGATGACAGAATAGTTGCCCAGTACATGAAAACACTGATTTTTACAGTTGATTCTCATTTGCATTAAACAGCTGCATGTGGCCAATGAGAGACAAGTCCATCCTGCACCAACCTTTAGCGTCTCAGGCAGACACTTTAAAGCAGAGCGATATATTCTACCTAATCACTGCCATCCCTACAGAGGAATGGACAGTGAGGGTGGTATGGTGGAGACTGTGAAGGTGGAAGGATAACAACAGGCATGGTCGTGGACACCACCTGATTACAGGCTAATAGCCCCTGAGTGATTGAACATCTCGGGCTTCTGGCTAATTGGTGCTATTTAAAGCAGCTATTAGTGCACAATGCCAGCTACAGACACAATCATAAACAAAGAGTGGTGGAGCTCTTAAATATGGCGGGCTTAGAAATTATAAACACAGGTCTAGCAGAAGGTGAAGTATTGTCAGGCTTTATTAAGATCTGTGGAAAGAAATAAAAAAACAGGTAACTTAAGAGTCAATTTTAGGAGAAAATGTTTTGTATTGCTTTTTATTCACACAAGACTAAAACTGGTTTTGTCTCATTTGTAAAGATATTTTAGTGCCATCATAATCTGATGCAATGTTACCATGGAGTGTTATCAGCAGCTCTGTATGGTGTCCTGCCATATTAGCAAAACGCTCAAGTCAGCCACAGTCTGGGAAAATGAATGTTGGAGATATATTTGGAAATGTCAAATACGAGAGATATAATTTACATCTGTTTTGACGAAAAATTCTGCATGACTTTGCATGACTTTAATCAATTGCAAGGACACTGCTTAAGAAATACAATCAATTTTAAACAGATTTTTTTAGATATGGTAGATTCCTGCAAAGCCGCATCTAGACTGAATGAGCGTGTTCCAGTCTGTTTCTCTTTCATTCCTCAGCAGGCTTTTTGAGCAGTTGCATTTACACTTTAAGGGAAGCTCTATGGTGTCCCCTGGGACTCTCTCTGAATGCTTCAGCTCGGCGTTCTCCGAGTTAACTCGGTCTCACACAAGCAGCCAATTCCATGTTACGGTCCCTTTTATTCAGCTTGTGCTAGCTTAGCCTTAATTCCAGCCAAGAGTTTTATAATAATGTTTGGATGTAGTGGAGTTTTATTCAGAGAACTGATTGGTAGGGAAAACAAGTCGTTCACAGCAGTGAATTTTACATTGATACAGACATTTGCTATAATAAATTAATCCCTTCATTTCCTGAAGTGAGAGGAGATGATCCATATCTGAGATGATACATATCTAGGTAATATTACTGACTAGAAACTAAGGCCAGTGATTGTCATTAAGACAGGCTACTGGCTGTCATTAATATACATACACCTTTAATTTAAGACATTTGCTTGTCTGTGTGTGTGCTTGTTAAATGCAAATCAGCTCATGAGAATGTGCAACGCATTTACATTCACATACTGTTTATGGTCATTTTTCATACGAAAAAAATGACCATAACAAAATAAAAATATTTTTAAAATGCAAGGAATTAATGGGAGGAAAGAAGATGAACGAAAGGAGGTTGGAGGAATAGTCTTCACGCAGTCTGTGCCAGCTTGTGATTCCTGGGAGACAGGGAGATGAATTACAGAAATGAGCTCTCCACCCATGCCAGGGTTTCCCCTCTCATTCAGACGCTTTTCCTCCACCCCCTCTCCATTCATCCATCCATCCCTAGAGAGTGAGTGATTAGAGAGGAGAGCAAGGGTTCTGGAACTGAGGCAGCTGGGTTGGGATGCCAGCCATGGAGGACAAACACGACCCCAAGGTGCCATGATCACATGGGCAATATGTCACGCTAAATGCCAGAGCACCATGGCAGGGCTGGAGCTACAGGTTTCTTGGCACATGCACCCTTGGCATGGCACTGCTACACTGACTGGATACATTATGGCTTATGCAGACTGAGCATGGAAACAGGCATCATTTAGATGATTCTGCCAAAGGGGATTTTTTCTTTTTTTTTTCCCCCCACTACGTTTCATTTCTTTTTAGCGCGTGTATCTTAAAGTTTAGGGATACGTAATGAGTTAAATATTTTAATCGAAAAGCAGCTGCTATGAGAATGAACAATTTATTGCTGATGTGGAATTCTGAAATTAGATCAGAACCTTTATTCCCTGTGAATGCAGATTGCCTGAGGGGATAGCTGTCAGGGATATGCCATTCGGCAGGCTGCAGTGATACATGAGCTCGCCTGTTCATGTGTTGTGAATATTGAGTTAGGAAACAGATCCTTCTTAATGAAAGCAGAATCTAAGTCTTCAGGTCTCCAGACAAATGCGAATACATAACAGCATCAGTGAGGTATAGGTAACTGTTAATGGAATTTAGAGATCCTTCATTCTCCTAGAAGTATTTTGTATTAAAAAGGGCAAGGTATCACTGTTTTTGCTTATGAACAATAAATATCATATTTAGAAATTGCATGAAATTGAAATGCAGTAATATTGGTTCATATCCTGCTGCTACTGATTTGTAAAATTGAGTATGATTTCACCAAAAACAGCAAGAGAGATATTGATGGACATATGAAAATATAAATCAAATATGATTGAAATCATAGAAAATGTGCGGCTGTGAAAAGGTACAAATGTCTGCTAACTTCAACCACTCCTGATGAGTTAGACTGGGTTGTACAAATTCTTGTGGATTTGCAATTGTGAGGCAAAATCTGGCAAAATCATCCTCTGTCACCAATTCCATGGCCAGATCACGTTGATTAACTTGCTATCTAATTCCCATGTTAATTTTTTCCAGCTGAGGGGTCACTTAAAACAAGTTTTTTTTTTTCATTGACTCAGGGATTAATGACCAGATGGTCATCCTGTTAGAAATACGGCTGGAGGTGTTTGGGATTCCCAGTATATGTCCAGCACTAGCAACATCTTTCCCCACGGTTACCATGGCTGCCACGGCTGAGACCTTTAGGGGCCCAGACGATATTAAATTGAGAGCCACTTAAAACAATAAGGCGACTCCAGGTTTAAGTCCGCTAAATCAGAAATGTGAAAAGAGGGATGCAAAAAATGGTCTAATGGTGCTTGCAATTTGCAAAACCAAGATGTGTCAATGGTACTAAAGCACCAATAACAAAAACATACCACAAATATTGCCTAACTTTAAACAGGCGTGTTGTTTATATGTATATATGTCTTATTATGAGCAATCAGACTTTTAAGTTAGAATTAAAATAAGTCATCAGATTCTAGAAATATGGTACAATTACAGTTAATTAACATAACATGAAAATTTCAGTGTCATTTTATAAGTTCCATTTTCACATTACATTTACATCTGAAAATAACCTATAAATGGAGCAGTTTATTATGATTATTGTTTAGATATTTATTCTGCCAAAACCTATTTCATGACAGAAACACCATGGCAGTATTTAAATTTCACAGCTGAGAAGTAAGCAATCTTAGAGTCCAAACATTTAAATTCAGTTTCGCATCCAAAATTGGCTTATAGCTAAAAGAAAAAATACTGTTCTTGAACCAAATACAGTCGTCTGATTGTTTATGCAATAGTAGCTCCTGTATTCCAGATGTATTTGTGAGTAACACTGTTTTCCCCGTGATCCTTCTGCTGCTAACAGGGTAAACAGACAGACGGCTGGGTGGCTTGCGGTCTAATCCTCTCTTTATTTGAGCAGGTAAAGAGGTTGCAGAGGTGCCAGGTGTTCTGTTCTCTCTCATACAAAACGACAGCGGGTGGCTTGGCACTGTGGCATGGCGACAGTTTCTATGGCAAGCTAGTGTTATCAAGGGGGCCGTATCTCAAGGCAGAAGAACTGGTGCAGTCTCCAGGGTTTATAGTAGCCCACCTTCTTTCTCTCTATATAGATTCCTCTCTATATATCTACTTATCTGTCTGTATATCTCTTTATGTATCTAATTCTCTCTTTCTGTAGTTCTCTCTCTCTCTCTTTCTCTCTCTCTCTCGTCTTTAGCTAAAGGAAATGAAAGGTCCCTGGAGCTGCTGGCAGATATAATGAGAAATGAGACTCACTCCTCCAATCTCTTACTGTGATGTTTAATGGGTTCATACTGTAGCTAAACCAAATGGCGAGCTCTGGGTGCAGAGCAGGGAGCAGACACAGCCTTTCCGTAGTGTGTGTGTCGTCAAGAGTGTCAGGGATTTTGATTAAATTCTAAATAGTAATAAAAAAAAAATCATCTAATGAATTCTGTAGTAATTTAGACCCAGTTGCAGTAGCAGAAATGCAAATCCTCACCACATTTGGACAGCTTTCCAGATATCATTAGTCAAAAGTGTAGCAAAGGTTTGTGGTTGCACCGCTAACTACTTTAATGGTGATTCCAAAAAACTCTCTTATTTATCTATTATCTTGAATTTATCTATTTCTTATAGACTACAATAGGCAGAATACTTCGCCCTCTCAGTATTTAAAATTAAAAAAAATCAGATTTAACTAGGTAAACTCAAGCTATGAGTGAGTGAGCAGACATGAGCCCTATATTTGTAAGCATGGCAACCATTTGTAACACTGCAGTTTTGTGCTTCATCCTGTTTTCTCCATCTTAAGTGAGCGTGTGCCATCCTCTACCAGTAAACAAAGTGTGTCCAATGAACAAATAACATTCAGAAGTGAAACCTAATTAAGTTTAGAGAATCTCTACTTTGCTGTAAAAGTAAAAATGTCTGCACAGGAAATGATGAGATATCATAAGTTAGCCAGCAATGTTGAAACTAATTAAAAATAGGAATCTTTAGGCTTAAAGGTTTAGCTGGCTAGTTGGCTAATGACGACTTCACGCTACACGATTTTAGTCCTGATTTCATGCTTGCCGACAGGTTTTGGTTGTTGCTGAGCAGAGCTCAATCGGAGTCAAATGGGCATTTACTCTGGGTTCGAAAATTATATATAATGTCCTCCCCAAGCTTTGGACCCCTTCTGGACAGAGATCTCTGATGTTGTGCCTGGGAGATGTTGGAGCCACTCTTCCAGTTTAGAGTAATATCCCTAGCGTTCCAATTACCTTAGGAAGCACCACTGTCTTCACCTTCCTCATCTTTTATAACTCTCCTCTGAACCCTTGGCATTGCTCAAGTTTTTCATGTTCTTTCTTCCTGATGCTGCTATCACTTGGGATTGCTAAATCTATCACTGTGGCCTTCTTCTGCTGTTTGTCCCTCACTACTACATCTGCTTGGTTAGCCATTCCTATTTTGTCAGTTGTATCTGGAAGTCCCATAGGACCTTAGCTTGGTCATTCTCTACTATCTTCGGTGATGTGTCCTACATTGACCTCGAAACTTCTAGCCCATGAAACTCAGCACTGATGTATCTGTATACTCTGCCAACTACTTAGTTTTGGCATTCCATGTATGCTACCTGTTTGTCTCAGGGGCATCTTTGCATAGCCTGCATCTGATGTCCTGCTTAGTCATGTCCCAGCCCCTATTGATCTTGTGTTCAGAGTTTGTTTCTGTGCTGTGATGGTTCCTGTACTTCATCGTTTCCATCCATTTCCAGTTTCTGCTGTCACTAAGCACTTCGTCACTGCATCTTCCCAGCATACTCCTGTATCTTTGATGTTTCATCCTGAATAGTGGCTCTGATGCTTGCTAATCCTCGCCCGCCTCCTTTCACTTATTGTACAATCTCAGAGTGCTGGATTTGGGATGAATCCATCCATGCACTGTAAGGAGGTTCCTTGTCTTGATATCAGTGGCTTCTATTTCCTCCTTTGGCCAGTTTATTATACCAGCGATGTAGAGAGTAGGTGTCGAGAGCTTGGATCTTATTCTTCTCATTGTCACAGTGCCCTCGGCAACCCCTCTTGTTTTGGTTGGTTTGTGTCTTGATTTACTCTTTGTGTGCTTTTATTTTGAAATTCCTTATTGTATCTAGTTTCATGTTCCTTCTTTGTCTCCGCCCCCTCGTTATGGTTTTTAGTTCCGCCCTTGCTTTGGTTTATTTGGTTTTTCCTTCTGTCTGTTACGCCCCCTTGTTCATGTCCCTGCCCTCCTAGTTTGGTTTTCAGCTGTTTCAAGTTGGATTTGGTGATTTGGTTTGGTTTATATTCCCTGTGCTTTGGTCTCATGGTTGGTAGGTTAATGTTCTATTGTTCTTGTGGCTGTAGGTTTGCTTGTTTTCATATGTGTTCTGGTTATACTGTTGAATGTATCTTTGTTGTTTGCCAAGTCTGGTTTTGTCATTCCTTAGTTCTAGTTTCTTAGTTGTTTGGCTTTCCTTTTTGTGTATGGCTGTTTTATTTCTGGTTAGTGTGTTAGTTTTGTGTTATCATGCCCCGCTGTCCCCGTGCCTTCCGTGTCGGCTCGGTTCGGCCACTAGAATCTGTTAATGCTCGTGTTAATAAAACTAGCTCTCTTCAGCACGTGTCTGCCTCCTAGCACCCCTCTATTACATTCATTCAGCTGACCTCTCAGGACATGTCTCACTTTTAGCAGGTATTTGGCTTTAGATGCTTTACTTGTGGCCTCTTCATGATTCCAATTTGCCTGTGGGATTCCAAGCTACATTTGTTGCTTCCCTCAACATGTTTTGTTACCTTCTGGTAGTATGATCTCCTCAGTTCTGACTACCATCTCCCTCTTTGTAATCATCCGACCACACTTATCCGGTCCGAATGACATTCCAATGTCACTGCTGTATATCCTGGTGAATTGATGTCTCATTCACTTCTAGAATACAGCCTGATGTCATCCCTGTAGAGGAGGTGGCTGATGGTTGTTCCATTCTGAAGTGGGAATACAGAGCCACTCTGGGAGAGAATTTAACTGAGGGAGTTGATGCCCATGGAGAACAGCATCGGTGACAAGGCATCCCATTGAAAAATCCCACACTTGGTGGTGCCTTGTTCTATTGGTTTGAAATGGGCCTCTAGGATTGTCCACTTCAGCCTTTTGAGTTCTCTAAGGCTCTTGGAGTCATGCTAATGTGATGCAGCCTAAGGCATTCCAGGAACCTGGATCCCTGAATCATAGGCTTTGTAGTTAATCCAGTTTGGTCTTGCAGTCTCAAATGGCTTGGCTCCTCTGGTGTTCTTGTCGATGCCTTTTGGGCCTTGATCATGTATTGAGCCTACTCATCATAGCTGCAAAGATGCATATCAGGAGCATCTATGTTGTGCAGAGGCAGATTATCAGACAGTAGTTGGAAAGAACTGACCCTTTCTAGGGGGTCCTTTATGATCCAGTATACCATTAGCAGTTTGTTCATTTGTACTGCCAGGTACTCATGGAGTACAGTTAGCTTCAGCCAGATGTGGACCATGTCAGGATCTGTCCAATTCTTCTTGGACATCTGCTAGTGTGATGGTTACTACAGGGTTAGGGTCAATAACCACTGGGCATTGTTGTGATACCTCCTTCTCCCATATCCTTTTCAGTTTCCAATTCTGATGGGTCTCTCATTATGCTGTTACCGTGACCGAGAGTACACGTGTATATTTTCAGGCAATCTTTGCTTGGCACCCCCAAGGCCTCAGGTATGGACATCCTGTTGTATTCTCCTGTATGTTGATTATCATACATCCCTGCAGTTCTGATTGCTGGCTAATGTTTTCTCCATGTCACATTTATCTTGGCCTCTAACCCCCTCTATTGCATCTGACTACAAGATGAACAGCATTAAATCACAAGCATCACAGTTCTTTTGTAGTACTGCATTCACATCCAGCACCTCTTCAGGTACTTCATTTTGTCTTGGTAGTCTGCTCTTACTTATTATCTTCTGTCAGGTTAGTAGCTGTTCATCTTAGTGCATGGTTCATTGGATCTTGGCTCCCAATGTCAGGGTATAGAGTGGTGATATTCCCTTTTGATCTGGTGTGCTGAGATCCCCTTGCTATAGGGTTCATGTTGTACTTCATCAATCTCAAGTTGTGGCAGCAGTTGTCACTTGTGGATTTTGGAACGCTGCCATGAAAGGAGGCAGATATTTCTCTATAAACTCTCAATGGATAGTGCAAACCACAATGGCTTCAAGATTCCCAGTTACAAGATGGTGAGCTGTGTAGTGTAAACAGTCCAGCAATTTGATGACTTTGAAAGTTGTGTAGTGTGATGGTGCCTTAACAAGGCAACTAAAGTTGAGGGCTAGGTAGCTAACATCAAGACTATGGCAGCAACACAAGATAGCTGAAGTTTTAATTTGTCCTTCTAGAAATTTGTGAGCTGATTTTTATAGATTAGCTACTACATAACTGACATAGCTAATGTATGCTTAACAGTTTACATTATAAAATTTAACTCTGATTTTCTACTTAATGAAGTTTTAGAGGTCTCTAGAGCCACATGCAAATTGAAATTCATATTGTTATATATTGCATTAATTATCCATGAACCATAATCTGTAAATATGTGACTTTGTTTCCATCAGCCATATTGTGGAAACTCACTCATCACAAAAAAGGCAATGGACAGATCATTTACCATTAGCAAGCTAGCTAAATAAACTGTTTACCCTAGCTTTCATATTTAGTCCTTCAAGGTGAAATATTTAAAACTTGCCTTTTTTAACCCAATTACAGGATGCTGCTTACATTATGTAATTTAATGTGACAGGATGAACAAAATTTTAATACACATTTATTCTAATATACATTTAAAGTTCTATGCAAAGTGTTTCAGCAACATTACATGGTACCTAGCTAGCAAGTTAACTAGCTAGTTTGTTAAGTGGGAAAATTAATGTT
Organism: Brachyhypopomus occidentalis; assembly: GCA_020368025.1. NCBI lineage: Eukaryota > Metazoa > Chordata > Actinopteri > Gymnotiformes > Hypopomidae > Brachyhypopomus > Brachyhypopomus occidentalis. The sequence continues at coordinate 2,806,988 of JAGXOD010000082.1, read as the reverse complement.
AGTAGCTAGCCACTTAGCTACCTACCTACCTTAGGGCACTGAAAAGAATTTGAAAAGTATTTGCTTTACTTCAAAAATGTCATTGACCAGTCAACATTATTTACACAATGGCATCCAAAAATGAGATGTCAAATGCAGCTTAAGGTAGATGGCATTGAATGAGTTAGTATTAGCTGCCAGGCACCTCTTATACAGTAATTACATAAAAACCGTTTGTAAAGAAAAAATATATGGAGAGGTGTTAACGTGAAGGCACGTTATGTAATTGACAGAACCCATTGGCAGAACAAACCTGTGCAATGTTTAGATGTGCAATTATGAAATGAGACAAAATGTTTGTCGTCTGAGCGATTCACTTACATGGGAATGGGTGGGTGTAATAGATGTACTGCAGCCAGCCAGTAGAGGGATCAGACATATGGTGGCTTCACTTTTCACCCCCTGTCCTCTTGTATAAACAGTCTACGATAAGAACGTATTCTGTGTTTGCTCCCCGGATTAAGAGAAAAGGGACATGCTCTAACAAATGTGGCTGGGGTATGGGTGGAGATAATGTCCTGCCTACTAATTGAGGTGCTTGCTCTGGCTCCAATTTTCATTGACTGCACAAGTGCACAAAATATGGCAGCTCCCATGTCAGCCATCTTGGTGGCTTCAAACATTCAGTCAATGGTGATGTACTGTCCATTGTATACACAGTGTAGCAGTGCCACCAAGATGCTACGTGCCATTCTAGATGATGGCTAAAGCAGCATTTCTAACTGATTAATGGATATTTGAGATGTACCGTAAATCAATTCTATTAGATAGTTCACATTTCATTTCAGATTTGGGGAGACACTGCTCACACCGCGTCACCTAACGCGTATGTGTTTACTGGGGGAGGGGCCAGTTCCATTTTCCCCCACTCCCCAAAAACGAGGCCAGTGATGCTTAGTAATTAGTGAGAAGCTCAGTAGCTCAGTGAACAGTTGACATAGCTAGCTTTTAAATGTATGTTAGGGCAGTTAGCGAGCCTTGCTGCAAAGCACTACCCATAACCACACAGTCAATTACAGGCTTCTATCTTCCCACCTTCATGTGACCAGCTATGGGCTCTGCTCAGAATTCTAAGCATACTTTACATTTTCTAAATAATACTTATGGTAACAAAGGTCTGTCTGAACAAACCACAGTCATTCAATACAGCAGGACAGTGCCTCTGTGTGTGTGTGTGTGTATGTGCAAGGGAGAAGGACAGAGATAGTGAGAGAGAGAGAGAGAGATCTGAGATCTAACTGAACTGCTTGCATTTTGTTAATTACCCAAGGACCCTAACTGGGTGTCCTTGTGGACTTTACAGTCTCCTCCCTCTCCACATGGATCAGCTATGCAGCTGTACTTTATTAGGAAGGTGCCATCAGTGCTAATTTATGCTGATTCACCTGAAAGTCTCTCCATATAGAGAAACATAGATGCATTCTGTTCTAAAGCATTCTACTCTAAAGCAAAGAGAGGCCTATTTTCTACACTGGGCTTTTAAAAATACAATCTACTGCAGTTCTTTAAGTAACACTCCCTTAACCCTCAATCTAAACTTAACCCTTAAGTCTAACCCTTATGCTTAAGCCCAAGCATAAGGCTTCTTGTATTCCTGTGTGAGCAACCGTTCTAATATACACATACAAAGGTCTGGGCTCCATGGAAATGAATAAGTAACTACAGAATCAGCACATCAGTGTGCAACAATACAAAACAGCATTACACAGAAGTAATAACAAGCCCTCTTCTGTCTGCATGACATCTATACATACACTAAAGCATATACCTGGCAACCCAATTCGATATTTTTTTTGTATTTCAATGTGCAGATATTTCTAAATGTATTTCTGCATGCACTCTAGTTAGATTAAGTCTAATATGGCCCGTTCAGTAACCCAGTGCTTTATTTGCACCATGTAAATCTCATCAGCTATTCGGGGCCATTCCTAATATGCTTAGACAGCTGAGAGTCATGTATTATTCATAAGTGCCGAAATTTCTTCATATAACCAGATCCTTATTCTGGATGAGGTAATATGTGTTGTGGCAACATCCAGGGTTCATCTGTATTCTGAAAATAATGAGATGGCTTGTATGCTTTATGAAATGTAATCCATTATGATTACAGAAGCATCAAATCTTCCCAATTCCATGTATTATTCAGTAGATGGGGATGGGGGTGTGGTTGTTTCATTGCTAATACAAAGTCACTATTGTAGGCTGTGTAACTAAATTTCATCTCTTAACTACCGTCATTATTCAGCTATTGTTTTTGTTGCAGTAAGTGTGAAAGGGTGTGCTGACTGCATTTGATGACAGCTGATTCGCAGAAATAAGCTCACCTTTTGAACCATTCGAATGGGTTGCTTAATAATAAAGATGCTTAATATTTAGTTGCTCTCAATTAACACATAACATTCGACAGTATCACGTTGTATACACTCGTTGCTCTTTTTCCAAGCAGAGCAAAGCAAACAATAAAAGAGTGTTGTTTCTGTTTCATACAGGACTGTCCCATTTTAGAGCATTAAAGCAATGTCCAGTGGGTGAGATGTGGGCTAATGCCACTGTCAGAAACCCAGCTGTACCTCTTCAAACACACTCCATGTTATGACTCACCCTTTGCAGAGAGTGCTGTGTGTGTTATTCTGCAGGGGTGCTTGGTGCTTCTTGTCTAGCTGACTCCGTAGGGGAAGACGACGTCGCCAGGCGGCATCACGGGAGAGGAGGAAGAGGAGGAGGAAGAGGAGGAGGAGGAGGTCTGCCAGTCGAGGACAAGTCTTCACTAACGAGTGGAATGCACTGGTCTCAGATGGCGCACTAATTGTTTGATTATACAGGTCTCCTCGTTAATGAAGCTCCTCTCTTGCGTTGGGGAACATGGCACGCCACAGAATTACCCGCTCAACTCACACGCTGGGAAAGCTCATCACTCATTAGTGGTGACTGAGCGACGTAAACAAGGCAAGAATACAGTAACTACACACACATAAATAGGTGCACACCCACAGACACACATACACACATATTTCTAACTAGATACTAATACAAGTTGAACCTTTTCCTCAGTGTCTGAAAGGTAATGTATATATAAATGTCTTTTGTTTTGTTTTTTAAAAAAAGGCATTATGTATAAAAAGTGTGTCCTCATGCAGACCAACAGAACATGCATGTTCATGTTAGCCTATGACCATAAACCCAAATAAATTACCAAGTAAATCCACATCCATTTCTAACTATCAGAAACCACTCTGTCCTTATTATAGCAAGAAAGCTGCATCTAGGTCTAAAGAGACAAGTGTCTATAAAAATCCTCTCTGTCCATAGCCACATGGGGATGATGTTGTGTAAAAGTGTCTGGCTTTGGGACTGTGGGCCAGGGATTGGGATTTCTCCTGATTCTGGTTGCTGAATTCATTAGGATGCAGAACCAGAGTGGTGTTCCTGAGGCAGACAGTCTCTTAAGAGCTGCCAGAGAATGCAGTGAAAAATATAAGCAGCCCAGAGACAGAGAGAGATAGAGAGAGAGAGTGAGAGAGACAAAGAGCAAGACAGGGAGAGTTGGGAAGATGGGGAGAGAGAGAGAGAGAGCAGAGAAAGACAGACGGATAATAAGAGGACATGACTGTTGCAATGAGACAAAAGTTAATGAGGGCGGAAGACAGCAGCAGCGGTGGCGTGCTCTTTGTGTGCCACACGCCACTCCCTTTGAGTCTCCTGTCCCTTTATTAACACCATAATACGGTGGGGGACTGAAGTGTGCAGCTGCAGATGGAGAGAAAGAGAGAGACAGATAGAAGGAGGAGGAGGAGGCGGAGGAGGGAGGGGGGTGAGTAGTTTGACAAACCAGAAAGAAAAAGCCTAGCAGAACCAAAGAAGTCAGCCTTTCCCATCCCCAGCTGTGCAAGGCCAGACAGTGCTGTTCTGTGAGACATACACCTCTACTGTCTTATAGACTGTAAAGCCACATCTTCAGTCATGGTCGACACACACACACACACGTTGCTCTCATTGTCTACTGACTTATTCTCCATCTGATGAACACGGGCTCAACATTTCGTTTTGGAAGACTGACTCTAACATAAAGGAGCGACTGTGTACAGTCTTAGAGTTTATGAACACACACTGCACTGCAGTGCATGATTAGTCTATGGAGAAAATTGCAAAGCCTTTATTTTTCTAGTAATGGCTATTATTAAAACACTCCTTGTACCTCCTACCAGCTAGCAGACCTGCTACCAGCATAGTTGCTCTCCAGAATTTCAATTTAGTCCATTATGTTTCATGTGGGCTGATGGAGTCAATTTTTAACAGTTTAAACACAGTGAAAGGCTACATGTAAGCAATAACATATAGAAAACACACAATCATATTTTTATGCTATAATCCCAATGAATATTCGAAAATGTAACACAAAGTGAATATGTCCACCATGCTTGACTTGCTTGTATAAGTTGTAGTGTGCAACACAGACAACAAATTAAGTTCTATTAACTAAAATGGCTCAAGGCAATCAATTCCCATAAACCATCTGAGGAAGCTCAGTTATTACAGCTTGCTTTATTTTGAGCACTGTGCTATACGAATGACAGACTGCTGCTATGCTGCTTCAGCCAGAGCAAATCTAAACAGTCAGGATAGTTTAGTTAGCATAGCCTCTCTCTTTATCTGGCTTTGTTGTGTTGGCTCAGGTGCAGTGGCCCGATTCTGAAGTCTGTTGTGGTGCAGTAAGCGTGCCCTTTAGACCTCCTGATGACTGAATTACCTCCTCATATGGCACATGGGTCTCAGGTGTGAGGTCCCACCGTGCTAGGCTGAGACAGGTGTCCAAGAGGCTGCATACATGGTAATTAAAAGGCCATAATCACGATTATCCTCCCCTCCCCTTTTCTATGGGTATATTACAGTGTGTGTGTGTGTGTGTGTGAAAGAGACTGGGTCATTAAACATATATATATATATATATACACACACACACACACACACACACACACACACCAGCTTGGGAATAACACAGAGACACCCGACAGATGCATGCTGGGAGCTTCATTACCCCTCAAACAAAAGGCAAGAGACAGTTAGCAAATGGCCCATGCGTGTGTCCTACGGAGGAGCTGTGATGGCGTTGGGGCTCTCACGCGTTTCACAGAATCGAGAAGACAAAAGATACTGTTGCTGCTGCTGTGGGGATTTTTGATCTCCTGTTCTTGTTCTTTTTTTACAATTAGCTACTTTATTCATCTATTATATTCTTGTGTTCTTCTTTTTACACCAGCAGCAGTAGCCACGAGGGCTGTGAGCCATAGAGCATCAGTGTGGTGAGCTCTGGGACCTGAGATCTGGTATCTGAGCCTCTGGGATCTGGGATCTGAGCTCTGGGATCTGAGCCTCTGGGATCTGAGCCTCTGGGATCTGAGCTCTGGGATCTGAGCTCTGGGATCTGGGCTCTGGGATCTGGGCTCCATGACTGCCTCAGCACATCCCAGCCAGTGGAGTAACAGACCAGCGGACATGTGCTGACTTGCTAAAGTTACAGATCCTGAGCCATTTTTAATGAGAGATTCCAGTTAGTAATACACTGAGAATACAATTCCTAACCAAACTGTACATTTTATGAGTTCTGTGAACAAACTTCAGACTGTAGACTCCTGTAGATACTCACCCATGATCTTTTTTCCTCTTATCCTCACGATCCCAGTATTGTAGTGATGCATATGAGGACAACGTGAAGGGCTAAGTTAACTCAGTGTTCAGCATTTGACTTGATCTAAGACATCATTTTGCTCTAACTGCATAGCATGATCCACAGTAACATCCTATTCACGCAAACGATGTTCAGAGGCTTCCTGCTGCCCAGCTGCTCCATTGTCTTCAGCTGTTTGCATAATAGAGATGTGTTTATGTGTCAGCCTGATTGGGTGAATTCATTTTCCAAGGGCCACTTTCCATCAAGTGATCTGAAACTCTTTAGCCCACAAAGAGAACGCACTCTTTGGTGGATTAGTTTGTTAACCAGTTTGTGCTATTATTGCTGTTGCTCTCAGCACTCACTCCCCACACATTTGTGTGTGTGTGTGTGTGTGTGTGTGTGTGCGCGCGCGTGTGTTTGTATGTGTGTTACCGAATAGCCTCGTCGCTGCGCTTAAGTCTGCTGCCACTGGGCTTGGCTAATGTAGCCCACCATTAGCATAGTGTTTGATGTTGAGTTAGAAGACGTTTAGGCAGTCCGTGTTCAACAACTGTGTCAAGTGTTTGCTCCATCTATTTACTTCAATAACGACATCAAACAATACCCAGCCGCCACAATGCTTAATGCTCAGGGTCTCAGAGAACATTGCTCATCAGTAGTATTCATACGAGTTCACTTTTACACCACAGCAAATCTAGCTCAGAACACTAGTTAATTCGGTGATGGTAGCTTTACTCTGTCTACTCTGCATTATTTGGAGGGGGGGGGAGGTGTTATTTAAAAAGAACTAATAATAAACCAAACCCCTGCGTACTCATTTCAAGCTCAAGAGAAGCCAGAGGAGTGCTCCCTCTCAACAGATACAAACGGAAAGTAGCGCTTTCATGAGATTTATTCCCACACTTTATTTGTTTATCATTTCTGCTCTCTCTCCTCTATCCCTTCTTTCTCTCTCAGAAGCAGATAAAAGAGCCATCGCATGCGTGGACAAGCCAAGCCTGATGAATACAGGAGCAGAAGAGGAGGAGGAGGAGAGAGAGAGAGAGAGAGGGACAGAGATTAGGGGGCTGAAGAGGGAGAAAGAGCTCTCTGGGAGAGAGGAGATAAGAGAGAAGAGGTGAACAGGAGCACTTGTCACCACAGATGCTGGTCTCGATTTGCTGGAGAGGTAAGGAGGTCTGCAGAAAGATGGAAGGGAAGGAAGAGACACACACACAAACGGGCACAGACAGACACACAAGGAGGTGGTGGTATGGAATGACCCAGTACACAGTTCTCTAGGTTATTACAAGCAGAGGTGCCATGTCTGTCCTGGCGCTCTTCAGTGTGTGGCCAGCCTCACGTTCAGGCCTGACCTGGGCATATACTGTTTGAAAATGCAGATGTCGTGATTTTATTCAAGTGACAAGGCCTCAGCATGAATAAACAGAGGCACCACTGTGTAGGGTCAAGGCTGAGTTGCAAAGCAAAGTCCTTAAAATTAACCAAATTCATGCTTTTAGTCTGAGACGGGTGTACAATATTGTGTAGTAGATGGCATCAGAATTCCTCAGTTCTCTGCATCCAACTGTAAAGGACTGGTGGGGGTTTATCTTATAAGAGGAAGAACATTTATGATTTTCCTTTCCCAAGTATGCAAAGGTTTCATTTAACTGACAGTCATAGAGGTTAAAGATGAGAGTCAAAATGTCAGCAGGCCAAATATGGATCCTGCCATTCCTGTTTAATCTACGTGTCTACATATTTACACATTTATGTGTGTGTGTTTGTGTGTGTGGGGGGGGGGGCACACACACACACACACACACGCATGACTACCAGGGGATTCTAGCATTTAGTTTGACAAGCCATCATTGTGGTGAGGAGATCCTGGCATGGCCTTTTGATTGGAGAAGCAATGGAAAGGTCTTCTGCTAGAGGTTGATATGTGTCAATCACCTCCAGTACAGCAATGCAGGCAGCTCCTCTACCTCTGGACCACACACGCACACAACACACACACACACACACACACACAGATAATGCTCCAAATATCAGGTGAGAGGAGAGAGTGCTGGCAGAAAGGAGATTGCCTGACCTTATTGTTTGCCTTTGTCTCCCCTTTGTTCTTCACAAATAAAGGTTTTTTAATAAACTGAAAAGGTCCTGTGCTGGAGTCCAGAGAGCCAGAGAAAGGAGCCAGTGAGGTATGGCACGATGTGGCAGTGCAGAGACGAGCAGCTCATCAGAAAAACACAAAGGTGCAAGTTAAAGATAAGGCGACTGTCAGAGATTAATCCTGACGCCTTGATTGTTTTCTTTAATACCAGTCTTGCCACGGCAAGCGATAAGTTTGCTGAGTAATTTAGTTTTTTTTTTTTTTTTTTGGGTGAAAAAAAAACTGTGAAGAGGAAGTGGTGTGGGCAGTAATATTCAGGTGTGCCTGGTAATTGATTTTCTCTTTTTTCCCCTCCATCTCATTCATTTGTGCTTTTTACATAAAAAAAAGGCGAAAGTGCTTTCGTTCCACTTCCTTTTTCAATTTTTTTTTCTCACACCTCACTTTTCCCTCACAGATTAATAAACTTGCTTTATTCAGGACTTTTAAGGAGGGCTTGTGAAAGCTCCTTTCTGTAGGCTTGTTAAAGCGTTCTGTACCAAATCTTCAAGCAGTGGATGGCAGATTACCATTTTTTGAGCTTGGAGTGAATTTAGGAAAAGTACGATAGATTGCTATCTTTTAGTGATTAATGAAAGAGTTGAATGAGTTTTCCCACCATAACTTTAGTCAAATAGAATATAAGTCTGTATATAAAAGGGGTTCAGTATAAAGAGCATTCATTCTGAAATATAGAAGGCCAAGTCTCTCTTAAATCTTTGATCAGACTGTATTAACATAAGCTAAGAACAATAAGAAAGACTTATGTTCTGTATACGTAATAGACATCATTTAGAACCCAAAGTCAATAATATGGTGTAAAGAAAATGCCGTCTTAAAATACATATATCTGAATAAATCATTTTAGCAGCAACAGTCCCAGATACGATCTTTCTCTGATGACTGTACCTCAGCCCTGAAACAGCTCAAATGGAATTAACATTATGAGAGATTCTCCACTAGTTTACAAGATTACACAACTACTGGTTGTCTGAGCTGAGTTATGATAGATGTAGTTATCACAGGCATTTGAAGCACAAACTTAGACAAAACAAGACAAACCTTGCCATACTACCTGGCAGTGCTCTCCTCACACACTTTGATGCGTCAACACTATGATGCCTGAAATGTTTGAAAATCTCTGAAGGAAGCAGGAGTGGCCTTCTGTGTTTTGGCTACTAGGCAACCATAGTTCACTTAGAACACCGTTTTCCCCTCAGAATGTTTCACATGTCAACAGTATGTCTGAAATGCTTGGAACTGTCAGAAGGAAATAGAATTTTAGTGGTTTTCTGCTGAGAAAAATTGTTTGGGTTCTCGGAGTCCTGTAATCATGGCAAATTTGCTGCTTAGTGTGACAAAATGTTAGCCCATCTTATACTTTTTTCTATAAGAAAACATTACAGTTTTGTTCACTTTCTTTGGTGTTTTTTGGTGTTCCGGATTCTTACAACTACGGATGAAAATTTCGGATTCTTAAATTCTTCAAGCTTCCCATCATCTAGTCACATGTACTCATGAAAGCAATTTCTCATTGAACAAATAGCAAACAATTTCGAACAATCGTGCTAATGATTATGTGCAATTCTCTGTTGTTTCTTACATTATCAACTGCATATTCTACATGCATATTACAGTATACAGTAAGTACATTTATATTGTATGTACACTGTAACATGCAAACACACACACACAGTAGTCACTATATATCTCATCACTCTAGGAAATACAGAAAATGTCTTTGAAACTATCCAATCTATTATCACCTCAACTATTGACAGGGTGCTCAGAGGAGCATGAAACAGCTGTACCATGCACCCAGGATTGGTGTCAGGTTGAAGGAGCTATGGTATCAGTATGAACGGGTAAAACATTTAAAGATAAAAGTACAGTAAGTGTGACCTGTTCACATTTGATAAGGCTTCAGAAAAATAACATGCAATATGTGTACATTTGATGTAACTGGATCTTTTCCAAAATGAAAAAAAAACCTACTCATAAAACTCTGCACACAGCATCTCCTTAGAAACACTCTACAGGGTTCTCATACCTGATGACGAGAGGGGTCTAATTTGAGATGATTTTCCAAAGTATGTGGTAATTTGGTATAACATGAGTTTTCATCACTCATATAACATAGGTGTGTGATCCCCAGCAGAATACTGATGGACTTTCTCCCACCGTAGTCCCCATTCCTTAGCCCAGCTGTGGAGTTCTGCTCTACATGGTGGAAGGTTTACAATCACCAGCCACATACCCAGGTGATAAACATTATAAACATTTTCATAGCTTTTAGTCATAGACTAGTCATAGGCTCCAAAGATTTCCTACAAGAAAAACAAAAGCAGGCCAACTAGCTAAAATGACTTCCACAAACTATGGTTTAGCTTTACTCCCTGCCGCAAACTCCGCTAGTTTGATTGACACAAAGCTCAGCAATAATCACTTCCTGTGTGTTGTACCTGCCCTTCCTGTCAGATTCGTTGTACATTTGTTTTGGTAGCCTACTGAAAAAGGGTTATGCATCTTGTAAATTTGTTTTGCCCTTCTCGGCCACCATACAGACATTCATCCTTGCACCCCTTCATTAAAACTGTTGATTAGCTTTTTTATTCTTTAACGCTTGATGGCAGCATCCAAAAAATCATTAATAAGTTGATGTTTCATGTTACATAGCTAGCTGGCTATTACAGATGCCTGTTTACTTGCTAATAGCAGCTTATAAGTTTGTATGTTTGACATTGGTCAGAGCAGAACACTACTTTAATAATTATTTCAGCAGTTCATCAGCATTAACCTTGTCGTGTTCTAAACATCTTCTAATAAATGTGACAAAGCAACCAGGATTAGAGGAGCTTGTGTTTATTGTAGGTGGTACACGTAAGCTACATTGCAGAACCAGCAATATATTGTGTTGCTGTTCGATAAGGACAGCACATCGCCCCTCTTCAGCAACAGATACTGTACTAAAGGCCTAGTACCTGGTACTAAATGGCCTAGTCCAAACCCTGAAAACCAGCCCCAGACCTTAACTGCTTCTCCTCTTGGAATCCAAATCCAGATCCATATGATTGACAGATAGTGAAGTGTGATTCATCACTCTAGAGAAAACATTTCCACTGCTTTAGAACTCAGAGGGCTTTACTTCTCCAGCCATTGTTTGGCATTGCATGTTGTGATCTTACACTTGTGTGCAGCTGCTCAGCCACCGTAACATATTTCATGAAGCTCCTGACACACAGTTTGGAACTGATGGAGAGATAGAGATTTAACAATTTTTACATGCTGTGTGCTTCAGCACTGAGTTTGTGTGTTTGTGCTGTGCTACAGGCCTGAGTTTGTGTGTGTGTGCTGTGCTATAGGACTGAGTTTATGTGTGTGTGCTGTTAGTTAAGTTATTTAGCTAGAGCTATTCTGTCGGTAACATAGGTCATGATACAGTAAGTTTGCTTTCTTCATCTGATGTTCACTGACACACAATAGACATTTCTCTTCTGTTCATAGCTTTCTCTGACAAGCCCTACAAGCTGACCTGCACTCAAACTACACTACTCAACGTGGCTGGACTGAGATTGGATTTCACTCCGTTTAATACTCTTCTAGTCATTCTTGAAAAACGCTGACAGGTCATGGAGGGATATAACCACCATAGCTTGCCTCACATAACTGCCATCATTGTAATATACTGCAGGTTTAGCTTCCACATAACAATACTCAGATTTAGACTACTTAACAATTTCAGAAAAAAGTTTAAAAAAAAATTTCTACAGGGTGTGAATGTTGAAATGAAAGAATGCTAAATGAATGTTAAAATGAAATGAAAAGAGAAATGAAAAACCTTTTAGTCTCAGGGTTCCTAATGTGAGCACAATACCATCTAGGGTGACTTGTGTCTTCAATAGTCTAAGAAGAATTTCCTTTTCTATTTGCACGTTATGTTATTCTGTGTTAGTTAGCACCACATGTGATGGCCTGATTATCCTGCAGGAGTATAGCGTCTAGACCGGAGCTGATAGTTTGATAGTTTCACCAGATCAAAGAGCAGTGCTGGAGGACGTGAGCACTGGTCCCTAAAGCTTGCTGAAAAACCTCCTGCTGGCGAACTGCCATGTCAATTCTATATCGGTACTGCAGAGCTGTC
>JAGXOD010000082.1:2727500-2790000 GCA_020368025.1 Brachyhypopomus occidentalis | reverse complement strand
CCCTTCAGTTGTGAGGAAAACTAATGCTAAGTTGTACTAAGTAAAAACCACTGCAACCATACTGAACGAAACTGTCATAAATATTTATTACCCTTATCAGTGTGAAATCCACACCATTTTGTACACTCACATAACACTCCTGATCCTCTACTAGAGACATCTGAGTTCAGAGACTGCTGCCAGATTAAAAAAATTATTTTATTGCTATTTTCAAAACTTCTCTGTACTTTTTAAACATAAGCTTTTATTTTGCATTCTGACCTGCAACAACATATTGCACATTTGCCTGTTAAACTACAACTTATCAATCAGTTAATAATCATTTTTCTAACCATTTGTACAATATATTTCTATATCTTTATTGATTATACCCTCAAAGTATTTAATGTATGCAACAGAAACATCTTGTGTTGGGTTACAAATGCAGTGGCGCTTATAAAAACTATACAGACACGAATTATGTGTGAGTAATGTGTTGGCACTTCCTTTAACCTAAAAGGCTGTGTGATATGGAACGGAAGTGAAGTGGTTTGGACGCACCCCCCCCCCCCTCTCTGCTTGGACCTTTCCTTGGCTCTGCTTGGACCTTTCCTTGGCTCCATGCCTAGTGACTGTAATTTGGATGAGTGCAGCTTGCTTGCCTTTGGGCTCATTAACAACAATATAAACAATTTTGTAATTACAGTGATCGGCTAATTAATTAATTTAAAAAAAGGAGGGAAAAAAGAAAAGGGCTGTATGGTTAAGAAGTGCAAGCAAATCTATTTCCAAGATAACAATTTTATGGTAACACTGTCTATGTAATTAGCAATTATATGTACCAAAATACAATTTTGATCATTAAAACTATGTTTAATTCATGTATAATTCCCTATTCTATTCTATTGTTCACCGATATATTTTGGACACCCTCCCAAACACACACTAAATTCATAATTATTCTTTTTCTGTCATAGTTTTTGCATTAGATGCATTTAAACTGCTAGCCTAAATACATTTTGTTGTTCTGTTTTGAGGATGTTTATGTTCTGCTGTGTGACGTTTAAGAGGGTGAAGATCCCATTGTTCTCAGCAACATTAGTGTTATTTGCTAAATTAGTCCATTGTGGCAAGTTAAAAATGATTTACATGCAATGTACAAGGTTCATTTATTGTGATTTTAAAGATGTAAGAATATGTGAAATTTAAATTAACTTTGAAACTTCAAATGAAATTTGATTTAACTTAGTTAACTTTATTCCCATTTATGCTATAAATAAAATACTTTTCCACTTACTTTATGAACATTTAATTTCATGGAATACTATGTGGATTCCTTTAATGATTTCATTAAATAATTTTAACTACTTTAAGCAAATGAACAGTTATACATACATTATGCACACATCTCAGAGGTTATGCATCCAGACTTTTTTCAGTTCTGGCACCTCAGTGGTGGAACGAACTTCCCCTGAGTGTCCGAATGGCAGAGTCTCTTGCTGTTTTTAAGCGAAGACTGAAGACACATCTGTTTCAAGAGCACTTAAATTAAATTTTACATTAGCATTTATTAAATATTTGTGACTGTAATGACTTTTCTTGCTTTTATCTTTTAAGTAGGGTTTTTTCAGGATATATTTGAGTATATCTAGGTGTCCATACTGACTGTATCTAATAATATCTTTGCTTAAAGTTTCTTCCTGATTTTAGCCTAAACTAACTAGCTAGAGATTTTGTTCTGAGTAAAACAATGAAGCACTTTTTGTAAGTCGCTCTGGATAAGGGCGTCTGCTAAATGCCGTAAATGTAAATGTAAATGTAAATGTTATATGTGGCAACAGTTTTCTTCTTTTTGATGTTGTACATTACTTTATTAAACAATATCGGCTCTGTAAAAAATCAGTTTTTTAGCAACAGAGAATCAAACATTAGTTATTATGAGGGACACAGGATTTTCCTGTTTGACCACAAAAAGCCAACAAGCCCACTAACACAAGAGTGTACCACTAACACAAAATTGTACCACTAACACAAGAGTGTACCACTAACACAAAAGTGTAGCACTAACACAAGAGTGTAGCACTAACACAAAATTGTACCACTAACACAAGAGTGTACCACTAACACAAAATTGTACCACTAACACAAAAGTGTAGCACTAACACAAAATTGTACCACTAACACAAGAGTGTACCACTAACACAAAATTGTAGCACTAACACAAGAGTGTACCACTAACACAAGAGTGTACCACTAACACAAAAGTGTAGCACTAACACAAGAGTGTACCACTAACACAAAAGTGTAGCACTAACACAAGAGTGTACCACTAACACAAGAGTGTACCACTAACACAAAAGTGTAGCACTAACACAAGAGTGTACCACTAACACAAAAGTGTAGCACTAACACAAAAGTGTAGCACTAACACAAGAGTGTACCACTAACACAAAAGTGTAGCACTAACACAAGAGTGTACCACTAACACAAGAGTGTAGCACTAACACAAGAGTGTACCACTAACACAAGAGTGTACCACTAACACAAAAGTGTAGCACTAACACAAGAGTGTACTTACTTCTGTAATCAGTATTTTCCCCAGCATTAGCATACCACATATACAAGCAAATAACTTAAATAACTGCTTAAACAATTAACCCGCTTAAAAAGGCTTAATTTTGTTCCCTTTTTAATTAATGACCTAAACGCACTTGTCCCTTCAATGTAAAGAATTTGGAAGTTGTACGTTTGGTCTATTGGGAGTCCCTTCTGTCTGCAATGTCCCCACTTTGCCTTTGAACAGACATCTGTTATTTATTTCCTCTTCCTGTTCTGGGCTAGGGGGGCAGAGTCCCCAGATAAGAGCTGAAGCCGGGCAGCTGAGCAGGCTGTGTAGTGGGGACTGACTGAAAGAGCTGCTGGGTCACATGTTGACACCAGCACAGCCCATGCCAGCTGACTGGGCGCCAGCAATGGAAACTTCCCACAATTAACACAAATTATTGACAATCTGCCAGCTATCAGTGCTTGGCATCAGCCTTGAGACTGACAGCCAGGCAGAGAGAGGTGGAGGTGCAGCAGGGAGTGTGTGTGTGTGTGCGTCCGCAACACATTAACCCTAGTGTTAATGCCTGTACGCACACGTGTGTGTGTGTGTGTGTGTGTGTGTGTGTGTGTAGGTGCACATTCGGATGTCTTAGCAAATGCGCTCATCTGTGTGCATGTGTCTGTATGTACTGTGTGTGTGTGTGTGTGTGTGTATGCACGCGCACTAATTCATTAATTGATACATTTCAGTTAGGAAATTAATAGAAGTTTTAACTGAGGACCTTTACACAAATAAACACCAGCCCCAATTTAAATTCAATTATTTTTTCCGCCTTTTGTAAGTTACTGCATGCCATGGGATAACTTATCAATGATAAATTTTCATTTTCCTTTTAATTAAAAAAATATGTAGTGTCTAAATTAAATAGCATAGAACATTATGGTGAGGGCAGAACATAAAATCCCCAAGCACAGAGGTAGCAACTGATAAGATCACAACGGGACAATATTTACCAGAAAAATCACAGACGTGGAGTCCTGAGGTCATGAAGTTCTACATCTTCAGGGTCAACAGTCCCACCCACTCTTACAGTCACTCACACTCTTACAGTCCCCCCCACTCTTATAGTCCCTCCCACTCTTATAGTCCCACCCACTCTTATAGTCCCTCCCACTCTTACAGTCCCACCCACTCTTAAAGTCCCTCCCACTCTTACAGTCCCACCCACTCTTATAGTCCCACCCACTCTTATAGTCCCACCCACTCTTACAGTCACTCACACTCTTACAGTCCCTCCCACTCTTACAGTCCCACCCACTCTTACAGTCCCACCCACTCTTACGGTCCCACCCACTCTTACTGTGCCACCCACTCTATGAGTCCCTCCCACTCCTACAGTCCCTCCCACTCCTACAGTCCCACCCACTCATACAGTCCCTCCTTAAAGCTGAGCCAGACAGCCATGACAGACCGTTCGTCTGTGCTGTCTGTGCTGTACCTGGTAGAAGAGGAACCAACTGAAAACACGTTGGTGCATTGGTGTCCTTTGCCGGGGCCATCCACTGGGATTGGCCATACTCAGTAATGAAGCCAGGGTGGCAATGCTGAATTAAATCTGAGGTGTCCTTACTGTGTCCTTGGAGAGCATGAATGTCTGGAAGTTGGGGGCATTGTACTTTATGAATGGGTGGAGAATGGGACTTTGAGTGACAACACGTGCTCCTTCTAAGTGGACAGGCTCAACAGCACCAGCTCCATGGGGTCTAAAGTACACCTGATGAAAACTGCATGACTTCAGCACCCTGGAGAGCAGCCAGTAGGCCTGGGCCCAAAAAGTGTTCTAGGGATGTCTAGACTTGATGTCATAACACTGGGCAACAAAGTGATTGATTTATTTGTTTGTTTGTTTTTTTTTGCTTCCCCAACTAAAACAGGGGGACATTATGCTTTTTTATGCTGATTTCTATGTTTCTAGAACCTTTCTATCACCTCTTTAGGTGTGCAAATGTATTCCTGTATCTATATTTGGTCTCAGAAGCATCTCTCCTCAGTGTCCACAGTAGTTTGCCAACATAGAGGGAATCCACTTTCATTGGTACTACCTTTTCTAAATTATATAAAATTACACATTTGTACACTTGAACATAAACAACTATGGGTGATAGAAATTCCAAAAGCACATTTGGATTCAGCAGGCAAAACTACATAACAAAGTTAACACATACTGTACATACAGTTATTTTTTTGAAGACCAATGTAAGTGATAATAATTGCACTAACTTTTCCAGACTTTGTCTGTAGAGAACTATGACGTAAAACGATTATCTGAGAAAAAAAAGAATGGTCATGATAAATCTTTAATTTAAGGGGCCCTCCCCAAAGCATCTACAGTTTAAATGTTTGCAATAATCCAAAAGGTTAAGCCCACCATCTGCTGGCCAGGTTTATACATTACATGTAGAATTTTAGAGGACTTTGATTCCACAGCAGAATTTGGGGCCGGAGAGAACCTTCCCTTAGCAAAAATAAGTTTATTCAAGTGTACTATGAGTATACTTATTTTTACTAAAACTGAGGAAGTATACTTGAAGGTGACTTTTTATAAACTAAATTTTAGATACTTAAGAATAGTATAGTGAAGTATACTTGGCTTATACACAGAAGTATAAACAGAAGTCTAAGACTGAGTACATTAATATCAAGACTTACACTTGTATAATACTTACTATATCTTGCTCCAAGTGCATAATAAGGTCAAGTCAATGACTCATGCTTAACATTTAATGCAAATGTGCACTTTTTCCTTTCATTTTCTCCAGTAAGGAAGGAATTCATATCATATGTGTTTTGTTTTTGAAATGTGTGAAATGTTTGAAAATATATCGAACTTGTTTTCAACATTCTGTCTTGTGATTTTGTAAATGCATCACACTCTTAATGTACTTAGTCTTAGACTTCTGTTTATACTTTTCAGTATAAGCCAAGTATACTTCACTATACTATTCTTAAGTATTTAAAAAATAGTTTATAAAAAGTAACCTTCAAGTATACTTCCTCAGTTTTAGTAAAAAATAAGTATACTCATAGTACACTTGAATAAACTTCTTTTTGCTAAGGGATACAGTAAACTTTAAGAATACTGAGACGGCGCCGGACATACAGATTGACAAGCCCCGCCCACTCGTCAGCAGAGGTTGCTGGGAGATAGGCGAGAGAGACTGGAAATTATAAATAATCCGTTTAATGTGTGAGTTTGCATGTAGTTATTTTGCTGTTTTTAGTTATAAGTGTGTGGAGGATGCATATGTGTTCTGTGAGGAAAGCCGGGAGCACCCTCACTGTGATGTGGGTGCGGCTGGGTGAGGTAGTTGCCATTAAGGGCAATGAAGTATTCTGAAAAACCTACGTGGATCTAGCAAAGTTCATTTTCTAGCTGAGATTAACTTCTCGTGTAAGACTCCTTTCTTCACTGCCTCAACAAAATTTTAAGGAGTGTATTTCAAATACAAAAATTTTAAGCTATAAGTAATATGCCAAGCAAACTTAAAGTGAACTAGTGAAATAACCAATGTTTAACAGTATACTTAAAATAAACAATAAAAATAGACTCGAAGTATAAAACAAGTACAATGGCAGTATATTGATAAGTGTACTTGTAGTATACTTTAAGCATACTAGAGGGATATACCAAGTACATTGATAGCATATAGATGAGTATACTAGTTTTATACTATAAAGTGTACTTTTAAAAACTTAAAATGAACTTTAATGTATACTTTTATAAACTAGAAATGTTCCAATTTAGTCCGAAGAAGTATTAAATTGGTATACTTTCTAGTACACTTAAAGTATATGGTCTGTAGTATACTTGCTATACTTATACTTATACTTAAGTATACTTAATAAAATGAACTTTACGTATACTACTTTTTGCTAAGGGTTATCAGCTAATGGTTTTTCGTGTAAAGCATACTTTGGTTTCTTTAAAATTAAATTCAGTGATGTTTTGTTATATAAATGTGTCAACAAACATTTGATTAGATTACAAACTAAAACTACTTAACACTTTCTAAACTACTTAAACACAGCACTGTGGATGTTATTTAAAATACAGGACAACAGTGGCGTAGGTTTAATTCTAACTTTGGGGGATACCGCTCACACCACTCAACTTAACACATTATACGAGTATTGTTAGCAGTAATTAGAACTACGCATATACTAGACAATACGCTATTATTGCTCCGTAGGGGGTACGGCGCCCTGCTGGTGACATTCCTTCATAATAAAATTAAGGCGTGGCCACGACTTATTAAAGTGAGGTAATGATTTGGTTAAGGCAATGGAACGAGTTTTGCAAAACGCATGTGCAGTTGTAGAGTCTTCGTTGTCTGCAACGTAAACAACAGTACGCAAATGTACTTTCAGCATGAGAATTAGTGCCTCTTGCTTAGAATTACGCCATGTCTCACTCTATACACGGTATAATCAGCATAATTCATACCAAGATTAAAATAGAAATCACGCTCCATTTTCCACAGAAAAAATACCTTTTGCACTTTCTGCATCTGATCATAACACCTTAATAATCTTGTTTCACGATTCACTAAAATGTTCCCTCCCCTTAATTATGTTGCTCCTCCGCCATTATCTCGTTCCCACGTCTTAATGATCTCGTTCCCACGCCTTACTAAATAATGGGCACGCCTTCATTTTACTAAGAAGGTAAAAGTGAAAAAATACCAATACCTGGTTTAATAACCACAGTATCACTGTGTTTGATTGGCCAAAAACGTGCCTGACCTAAACCCCATAGAGAATCTATGGGGTATTGTCAAGAGGAAGATGAGAGACACCAGACTCAACAATGTAGATGAGCTGAAGGTTCCTATCAAAGCAACGTGGGCTTCCATAACACCTCAGCATTGATGCAGTAATGTGTGCAAAAGGAGCCACGACCAAGTACTGAGGGCATTTACTGTACATACTTTTCAGTAGGTCAACATTTCTGAATTAATTTATTTTTTCAATTGGTCTTATAGAATATTCTAATTTTCTGAGATAATGATTTTGGGTTTTCATTGCCTGTAAGTCATAATCATCAACATTAACTGAAATAAAAACTTAAAATAGATCACTCTGTTTGTTATGTATCTATATAATATATGCATTTCACTTTTTGTATTTAATTACTGAAATAAATTAACTTTTTGATGATATTCTAATTTATTGAGATGCACCTGTAATGTGGGTAATGGAACCGCCATACTGTCATTATGATATACTGGGTTTAGTTGAACTAGTCTAACATCTTAAATACAACACTGGCCATTTAACATTTTTAGAATACATATATAATAATCTCGCAATTAAGATTATTTACAATTTTTTTTATCAATTTTCCCCAAGCAACATTTAGACATTGCAGAACGAAACTTTAGTATTTGTAATTACCAATATCAACCACAAGGTGCCAGTAGGGTTACATATATTACATCTACGTGGTTTACCTCTATTTCCAACATTACCGCACTGTTAAAAGCATTGCAATGGAATAAAAAATACCTTCATTTTTTTAGTACAAACGAAGATACATGACTATATTTCACTCATTATATGGCAAATAATGTAGAATAAAGTAATTTCGTTTATTTTGCTTGTTTGTATAATTGTTTGGATGATCATATTAAAGCCCTTAGTGTTTTCGGTTTCGCCTAAAACCGCTTTGACAAATAAATAAATAAATAAATAAATAAATAAATAAATAAATAAATAAAAATGTGTCTGTTACAGACTTGATGTGATTTGATGTGAACGCAAGGAAGCATGTTTCCAGACGTGAACATTTATTCACGAATAGAAGAGGGCGTATGATACGAGTACATCAAGTGACGCAATTCAGCCCTTTAGCGCCGTCCTCAAACGGCGTGGGGCAGCAGGCGGACTGCATCGGGCATTTTGCACTTTGGTGTTTCGGGAACTGTTTCTTTTTCACTTTCTCCATTTTAGAACACGCGTACTCTGACAAATCTTCAATCCACCTGCAAAGGTTTGTCACGGTGAGTTTTTCCCCTTCAGTTTTCCTATCTTTGTCCGAGCGACACGAACTTTGCTGTTGTGTACAGAAAAGCTCCACCGAGCTGGGTGAGAGATGGTCGGCTAACGCAAATACTCCTTCGCGCCGTTGTCACCGAACGTGCTTAACTTTGGTCAGATTAACGACGGAGCCAGATTAACGACATTAGGTAATTGCTGCTTCCTTATTGCGATTATGTAAATTACCGCGATTAAGTATCTGGCAGGCTAACTCGTGGCTAATGAAGTTTTTTTTGTTTGTTTTTATCAGCCAGATGTTGGTCCGACCGACAAGTTAACGCAACCTCAACTAGTCCGGTTGTGATTTCTTCCACACTTTGTTATCCGAGGGTCATGGATTCGTGAAACTATTCGCGATTTAAGCGAAGATATGAAGCTCTTTAGGAACAACTTTGTGCTGGAGTAAGCTAACTGGCTGGCTAGCTAGCGAGCAGCGCAGGTTTAAAATTAAAGCGAGATGTGTTTCGCCAAGAAGCGCTTCAGTAGGACCCACTGCGGGTTTGGCGCTGGATCTGCGCCATTCGAGTGTGCCGCTCTAATGCGCTCGAAAAGCATCGAATGATCCCGCGGATAAGAAATTTAAACGTAAGATGGGCGCGATGACGAGTCTATAAGGCGAAACACTGTTCGTTGAGAGATGTTTCAAAACGAAACTTGTATCCTGTTGGTACTATATGCAGGCATTTCCTGCTTAGAAAAATTATAATCAGTCTCTTTTATTTACGCGTTCAATTCTGTCCATTTCTCCAGAGATAGATTTACCAGATACCCAGCATGTGTGTTTAGCATCTTATAACTGTCAGCCTAAGGAAAGACTAAATTAGAATGGCATTTTTAAGATTTCATTTTTTATTTGAGTTTTTATTTTAGAAATGTTTGTTTTACTAGATTGGTTATTGGCTATACCATAATTATCCTACTAGACTAAGTGATCAGTGATACCCAAATACACTAATTCCATTTATATAGAGCATTACAGCCCCCATCACTAACAAGCATGTAGTCGAACATTAAATGTTTAAACCTTCCTTGATTGGATTTTATGCATAAATTAAGATACCTTGATATTTCTTATCCCAGTGACTTTATAGTCTATAGAGTATGACTGCAGCAGTCTGTTCATTGCACGTTACATAAAAGTTGCAGTAAATAACTATTAGCAAGTTCTAATCTGTAAGAACATTGGTAATAAAACTAACACATTACAGTATTTGGCCTTGAATGATGTTTCAAAATACTGACAGCAAAGTTAAAGTGTTTTTCCATGACATGCTGTACGGATTCTCAGACCTCCTCAAATGTAACGATGATGCGAGTTTATGGGCCGCACCGAGGATATTTTAATGTGACATGAAACTTTACTAATAGTATTCAGTTGTATCAATCCACGTCTTTGATGCCATTTTGCTGTACCACAATACTCAAACATTTGTTCTTTAATTATTTAGCAGTTTTAGAATCACACCCTTGGTACCAGGGGGAAAACTGCAGTGAGAAAATGGATTCCATTTACGCTTAATTCTCAGACAAATTCTCTACAAATTCTAGTCAAGGCTGAAATTGAGGGGCCCAATGAGTCCATGATGTTCACAATGTTCAGTCATTTTACATAAATATCTTCTTCACTAGTTTGCTTTTGGAAATTACTTGTCTGTTTTAGAACACACATACTTACACATACAAATCTACAGCCCATCTGCAAAGGTTTTTCTTTTGGAGATTACTTAATAATCCCATGTAATCTAATGCATAATAATCCCTAGTAATATAGACCAGATGGAAATGGTGTCACTGGTGCAAACAGAGCAGCAGCCTGCACATGGGTGTGTGTTCCTGTGGCCAGTTTCTGCTCTTATTCTTTCTGTCCTTTAGCAATGGCCTGGCCTCTTTCTGAGAGATCTGCCTTTCTTTCTGTCATTTTAGATCTCTGAGGATGATGGCAGTGCAGACATTGGCCTGTTGCCGTGGCCAGTTTCTCTGTGCCAATAATGCATGTACCCTTCATACAAGGAATGTACCCATACATTTTTCATGCATGGAAACTCTCAAAAGGAATTAATGGACATAATGTCTGACCTTCACACAAACATGTAAAAAAAGAAGAAGGCTACATTTCAGTCTGAAATGTAGTGTAATGCTGAATTGATGTTGAATTCTTTTGAGTATCTCACAGTTGGCACTCTCTGGAATAAGCATTGTGTTGGAAAATGTGGTTTAATGGAAGATAAATAAAGGAAGATCCTATACTTTCCAGTTTTTCCACTGGTCTTCCCCACACCTTGAGACTAAACTCATTTCCTCATCTGAACATTTAATGCTGGTCTTTTGAAAGCGTCAATCTCATTCCTCTCTGTGTACACGCAGAACAGGAACCTTCTGTGCCTCAAATGTTGTCATGCTGCATTGCAAAGTATACTGTGAAAAGTCTAATCTACTCTTGAATACAGTGTATTTGTATGCATGTGTGTGTGTGTGCGCGCTGCATTCAAATATGGCTACATTCATTCTGTGGCCCTAAAGTCTAATTTTCTGACCAAATCAAATGTTTTAATTAGGCTGTTAACAATGTTTTATGTGACCTATACCTGGCAATAGTCTGAACAGATCGTACTTGTAAACCTACCTACATGCACAAAAGCTGGGTGCTTCACGAAGCACTGACATTTTAGAGGTAACCAATCACATTTCTTGTTTCTTCAAACACAGAATGATTGTAAAAACGTGACTTCTAATTTTCTTTGCCAAATAGAATATTTTTGAGAATTCTGTTAGGAAAATATTGAGAGCCTTATTGCAGCATTTGAAGAAAGAAAACACACCCTCCCGTCTCAAATCTTTTTTCTTTAATGCTGACCAAAATAAAATTTAGTAAAACAGAAATGAATAATGCTGAGGTGTACCGATGTGTGAATCTTCAAGAGGCCTCCCAAATTGTGCCATACCATTATTTCTACTTTTCTGAGACACATTGTCTAATCATGTTAGAAATTATGAAGCTATAAACATTTAGAAAATACATTTTGAAAATGGTGGTTTTCCTGTCTGATATTTGTAATGAGCTCCCATGAATTTATTAGTGACTACTTTTATTGGCTTGTTATTATCAGCAATGGAATCTGATGCTGTTGAACAAGAATCAAATCAAATCTCTGAAGATGATTGACCTAAAGGAGTGGTTCATTTTCTGTTGTGCCTCACTGTGGAGGAAGAAAAGTTTTCACCTCCCCAATAAAATAGTGACAATATAGGCCAAAATAAGGTTTACTTTGTTGAAATAACATCAAGCGTATGATTATTTACTTTTATTTCAGTAATTTCTGTTATGCAAATAAAGCAACTTACACTTGTCACAGTGAGCAGCAGGATACCGTAATATTGTGCATATAGATGCATTAAGATTTAAAACGCAGATGACTTGACTGTAGTATTGACGTGACTGGGTTGCAGTGTCTCTACGTGTCGTCGTCTTAATTTGCTGGGTCTCATGCTGTCAGTTTTCTGCAGTAATATAATACACACTGGTCTGTCCATCTACCACATTCACTGTGAAAACAAGCAAGACGGGCTTCATTATATATTCTTGACTTGGTTTTTGGTTGGTTGCCATCAGTTATTTTGACTCAATCACCTCCTATTTTCATCTCTCATCATCTCTCCCTACCGGACCTACACTCTCCGTCTGAATGAACATTTAACATGAAACCACAGTTTTTGTTTAGCGTTCCGAAGGATTCTGACGTTAGAACGTTGGTTCCGCACTTCATTTCCCCTGGGCACATCTGTCACGTGTGCTCACGTGTGCTGCCCTTATTTGAGAAGAGAACAAGGGGCCAATGGCTGACCCGCCAATTCCAGTGTTCTCTGGCAAAGTCCAGTTGAGCAGCACAGTGCAGAGCTGTGAGCACACGTCCCACTAGAGGACGTCGGCCCTGAATTAGTAAGAAAAGGTTTCATCACCTAACGCACCTTTTAACCTTTTTGATAAATAATACTAATAATCTAACGCTAGCCAATGACACTATCTATCTACCAAGTCCTCTTAGAGGTCTTATTATTATTACAAACTGATACATTGTGGGTCTTATTGCGATCTAACATCCTGTGCCGTCTCAGTTTCTACGCAACTCCTTTCCTTGTTGCTTCTAATTTGTTGTGGTATGTTCTATATTACACTTAATACAGACCTGAATTCTGTTGCTACAACCAAACCAGTTTATCCTTTTTCTTTGTAGTCTACTTCTTGACGTAGCTGCCATTCTTGATTATATTTTTTCATAAAGTTCACACTGACAAGCTGTGTTCAGCTCTGCTTTTGCCGGTTGATATTGATTTGTGGCATGTCAGCTTTGCGTTTCACACCAGAGAATTGGCATGGGGGACCGTTTACTATATTAATGTACTATAACTAATAATGTAGTGCTGCTCGCCATCTCTCCTCGTGAGGTAATATAACAGCTATGGCCTCCTGACCCTCTCTTGTTGCCACAGCAACACTGGTAGAAGCCTGTAAATATTCTAAGCAAATTCATGGGATAGCTTATCATGTGGTAGGACTTTCCCACGTGTGTTTGCTAAAGTTTTTTTTTATCTTTTGAATAAACAATCTCTTGATTTGCAAACCATAAACCTTGAACGTATAAATGTAATTGGCCACTTTCAGGTGTCGGTGCATGGAGCTTTGCTTCTGAGTTAGCAAGTAGACTTTTTCAGTGCCAGAGTCCCTCTTGAAAAGGGACAGTTTAAGTAGGTTTCCTTAATGATGTACAGGTATGTCCAGGTTCATTTAGCCACTGAGTCATCTTGACATGCTCTCTGTGCTGTAGACGATGAATGGCCATACCCCTGTTGCCCTAGTAACAGAATAATGAAATTATTCATGTGATTGTCCTGTAAATTGCCTTAATTACTTTGATGAAAACTTTGCATGCTCTTCCAGGAGACCTATTATGCTATCTGTTTTTTCTCCCCCTTTTCTTGAAACAATTCCTCAACCAAGTCAATCACCTAACATCATTGATTTTTGCTTCTTTTAGTTCAAATAACATTTTCCACGGTATTCCCACGCACCATTGTGACTTGCACGGAATTTGTGCAAAACATCCATTGAGCTGAAAACCGATTCAGTAGCTAAATCCGAGGCTCGCCAACAACAAAAATGTGGGAAATGTTATAGTGCAAATGCCGAAATGTCATAGCGAGGTGATATTGTATTACTTCTACCCTAGAAGGGCTGAAGGATAATATGAAGCCTAAAGTGACTATTTTGAAGCATTTTTTGCATGTTTTCTTGGAACAATCTGAAGGAGTTGGGAGGCCATACTGCTGCTATTGTATTGAATGTTAACTGGCAAAGTAGCTAGTTCGCTAACTATGTGAGATTGTTGAATTGTAGGAAGGCTAGGCTAGCCACATTAAATCTAATTTCTTTGCAGCATTTGCTGTCCATTTTGGTCAGCACCGGGGCTGACCTAAATAAGAAGTGCACCTAAATAAGAAATGTAAAATCTGCACTTCAGTCAACCAGTGGACACACTGTTCTTACCATGATAACATCTATACATTACCTGTGACAAATAAGAGACCTACCAAGTAGAAAATAAACCACTCTGAAACATGCTGCGGTCTAGCTCGCGAAGGTCGTCTGGGTCTGCCAACTTGTTCTGCCGGGCTTTCAGGATCGGACTCTGGCTCAAACTGTTGCGCCAAACCAATGCCATTGTTGGCTACACCTGAGTTTACGGTGGCTCAGTAGAGGAGCGTTTGTCTGCAGACTGCAGTTTGGATGGAACCGCTCGGGCAGTTGGCCGGCCAGAATAAATTCGGCGAGATGGGTGTGTAGAGATTTACAGTATGAGGAATTGTTTTTGGAACACTGAAGAATAAATCTATACTAAATATTAGGATCTTTAAATGAGCATGATGGCTCCCCTTTAATCTGCTTCTTTAGGCACAAACGTTTAATGGTTTTCTGTCAGTCTTTAAAAAATCTCCCATATGCAGGATAAAAGTTCTGATTGGTGCATTTCAAAATGATTACATTTCGTTTTATTGAATTCTTTTACACTTATAGAGTAGCTATAAAGTAGCTGTTATCGGAAGTAGCTGAAAGTCAGCTAGTCGGTAGTTGCAGATAAGGAGAGCTTGAAGTAGTTGTGGTAAAGCACCAAAACCACAACTGCCTGCGTTAAGAGCGCTGACTTTAGTCAGTGGGGAGCCCAGGACTGACCTGCTGTGTTGCTGAATGCTTTTGATATGATGGGTCCAATCCATGTGGAGCTGGCAGCACTGAGTACGCGTTCATTGTCATCGGGGTTGTATATGGCTTTAGTCTCTTGGAAGGTCAACATGGATTTTACAGGCTGTAAGCGCTAGTGGCATATTGCTTAAAGAGGTGCAGCTTGGTTTAGAAGAACTTGCAGCGGGTTGAGACGCCAGACGTCACTATTGAGACATCTGGAGG
This sequence comes from Brachyhypopomus occidentalis, assembly GCA_020368025.1. Lineage (NCBI taxonomy): Eukaryota > Metazoa > Chordata > Actinopteri > Gymnotiformes > Hypopomidae > Brachyhypopomus > Brachyhypopomus occidentalis. The sequence goes on along the minus strand of JAGXOD010000082.1, from coordinate 2,774,917 downwards.
CGTCATGGGCCTGATTCAACGAAACGCCAGTGAAGTGTGAGGTGTCTACCTGATGACCCCTGGAAAGAGGCTGTGATGTGGCTGGAATGAGAGTAAGCGGGTCTGTGAAGTTCAAATGGAGCCCTAATGGCATAGAATATTTAATCTTATCCTGTGTACGATGATTACTGTCACGTTTGGCTCCGCCCTCTGTCCTTACCTCGTGTGGTTCACCCTAACTACGCCCCTGCTCTGTGTTATCCCTGCCCCCGTGATCATTCTTTCCACCTGTGTCTCGTTTCTATTCCCCTGTCGATGTGTATTTAAGCTTCCCCTGTCGTAGCTCTGGTTGTCGGTTGTCTGTCGTAAGTCCTGATATTCCCTCGTCTTGTTTCATGCTCTGTTTGCCTTGTATTATGTTTTCCACGTCATGTTGTCATTTACTTGCTCGTTGTCTCCCGTAGTTGTAAAATACCTGTTTCCCTTAGTTTTCTGGTGTGGTCTGTTGTAGTATTCTCTGCTTATTGTTATCAGTTATTCTTCCGTGTTGCTTTGAGTTCCCTTTTAGTTCAATTACGTTCGTGTTCCTAGTTTTACTTACCTCGCACCTTTATTCCCCTTTCTCGTTTGTTTCGTTCTTCAAGTCGTAGTTCCTCGTATATCCGCGTTGATTATTAGTAACGTTAGTTTCCCTGTGTTTCTTTCTCAGTCATTTATCCGTAGCTGTGTTTCCCTGTCTTTCCATGTTTCCTTGTCACTAGTTCCCTCGTCGCGTATGTACTTTGGTTGATTATTCTAATTAAACACCTAGATCTTGCGTTTGCGTCATGCCTGCTCCATCGAAACCTGACAATAATCAGTTCATACACAGGCTTTCAACATTCGCTATTTATATTTGTCTTTATATCTTTACATTTTTAACAATAATCAGGAATGTGAACATCTGCATATTAATTTCTAGATGTTACTATAAACATTAATTCAAATATTGCAGAAGCAATTAAGGGAAAAGTGCAAAAAATGGCGGGAAGTAAAGGCATTAACCACAGGAATGCAGTTGCCAGTGGTTGCGCACACCTGGTAGCCCACGTTCCGTCCCTGGGCGCTGGGTGATTGTGGTTGTGCACACCTGGAAGCCCACGTTCACTCCCTGGGCGCTGGGTGATTGGGTCACTTCTGTATCCCTTGGGGAGCAGGATGTGATCATGTGATCAGGACGGTAACGGGTGTTTGCTGTGCTGCCTCTATGTCTCCTCCACACAGGGAGCTGAGAATCTCAAATACGGCTCACTTGCGCATTTTATCCTCTTCCTTAGCTACATGTGTGTGTATCTGTCTTTATGCACTTGTTGTACAACACGAAGAACCTCTTCTGTGTTATTATAAATAAGTATGGTTAAATATTTAATTATAAATATTTATTTATTTAACCGTGAATGCATATGATTCATCAGAACCCAGGGAAAACACACAGTACATGGGAAATTAATCAGAGCAAGGCACATTTTTTTTTTTTAATGTAAAATTGTTCATGTTCACACTGCAGGTACTTTGCAGTGCTAAATAACTAAAGGCATCAATGCAGTGTCCTGCAGAGCCTACACCAATGGTTTTAGGTAGACCTATGGCAACCACATTGTGAGGTGCTATCGGAGTATTTGATAAAGCGTAATGTTTCTGCAGGAATATATGCATATTTCAGCGGTCTTCACGGTATCAACATTCTCCTCCAGCAGTTTTCATTTTCAGTTCTTCCATAATAATCAAACTTATTTACTGTGAGTAGGCACAGAGTGGATTTGGAATCTGCACTTGAAAACACACAAGATGTTCTGAACTAAAACCAGAAGTTATGAAGTAGTATTTAATATGTCTCTCTGTATGTTTATCTAGAGTTGTAACAGATATCACCCACTCACTTCTGTTGGAAGAATGCAACCACCGAGTAAAGATGAATCACCCATGCGTTCATTGTTTCGGATTCGTGAGCAGCCAGTCTTTGTGCTGAGGTGTGAACGCAGCACACACTTACAGCTCCACAGAGAGGGCTGTGCTGCTCCCGCAAACACACTAAGCCCTCCATCTGAAACGAGACAGGAAGTTTTTCTGGGTGAGTGGGCTGAAAATCGTGACTGTTGGCAGTGCCATGAGGAAGAGAGCTGATGCACGTGTAGGCGTTAGGCCCCCCCCCCCCCAAATACACACACACCTGCTCGCATCTTCATGACCACATACCATACCGGACACATTTAAGCAGACACCCACATTGCCACGACAACCACATTGTAAGAGGCTGACTCTGAGGAATGTGCCTGAACTATAAGTTTCCATAGATGATGCCTTTCTAAGTGCGTTTATCTGCTTTAACTTTTTTTTTATTGTATTACCACAGATATTTTTATTAGAAAAGGCAATTAAATCTGTAAGTAACTAAATCTGGCAGCTGTCTGTGATCAGTTCTACAGCGAAACCTAAATGCTTCCAGTGTCTAGTATTTTTCATTTTAGGTTTACTTTAGGACCTTGTGCTCCCATGAGAACTTCCATTTGTCCTTTGAAAGGATCCTTGCTGGACGTTCCTGCCGCTAAATGAAGCAGAACATCTCCAATGGAAAGAGATGACGCTACATACATGCCAGGAATGCTTTGTTATGGTCCTACTTCTGCTCCCATAGCACACTGAACATGTGCGTTCAGTAGGATTGTTGATGTTCTGTGCTGGCCATCTTTGTGTGTATCTTTGGATCCTATAAAATGGAGAATGATGGTTATTTGATGGTTATTAAAACCCTTTTAAACTGTTTAATTACTGGTATTGTGCCATTATTCTATGTAAGCCTATAGCAGTATAGCAGAATGGTATTTGCAAACAGTCACACTGTGGTATTATAGGCTTTTGCAGTCCTTGTGATGGATGATTGATTAGATACCTAGAAGACAAAAAATTAAAAAGCAATGTACTAAAGTTTAATACTCTGGTGAACTCTATATAACAACTGTATTCTTTGCACTCACCAATATATTGAAATTTCCATTTGTTTACAAATGCGCACACTTTCAATGAAAAACATGATTTACATTTAATAAACTTTATGAAAATGTAATCACATATTTATTATAAGCTAAGTAAGTCATCTCGTGTCACTGACAACAAATAAAAATAGATAATAGAGATCGAAGACAGTGATGGCATGATATGCTAAAGCATTATACACCATATCAGCATTCATGAGAACACATCTAGTGTGAGGAGTGCATGCTAATCCACTCGGCTAGTTTTTACATCCCATTAAAACAATGAAACGTATGTCAGCATCGGTCAGTGTTGACTGATGGTCAAGAAACTGATTGTGGGTCCTTTGTTGCTTTCACAGGACAAACACTGTTGCCTGGCTGTTTCTCATGCCTTATCCTCGTATTTAGGGTTGTGTGTAGTCAATTCATGTTTAACTTGAATTAAACCTTATTTGGAAGTCAGTTTGCCACTCGATGACATAAAACTTCTGGCCTACTTCCTGGAATTATATTCTGCAAGGATTTCTAAAGCACTGCTTAGCAAGCAAGGTTTAACTTCTTACTGTATCTAAAAAAAGTCTCTTTGGTGCACCGTCCAGCACATTTTGCCTAGTGCTATGCTGTAACTCAAACTAGTTTTCACTTTATAGGCACCATATGGGCCTAAATGTGTGCTCGTATTTCAAATTGTCACTTTTCTCTGTGTACTGCTGCCTGTCATGGTTGAAGGTGAGATGTGATGGTTCGAGAGCAAGGGAAAGCTAAAGTAGAAAACTCCAGAGTCTTATTACAATCGAATATGGCTTAGCGGTGTTGTGATACTGTATTGTAGCCCCATAGCAAAACCATTTACCAGCAGTGTTATAAACACAAAATATAAAGGGTTAACTGGCATAAATGAGTATTATTTTTATGCCATTTGTTCTGATTTGGGGAGTATATGTGTATGTCTTGTTCTCTCTCTCTCTCAAATCAATAACATGAATGTCACTATAATCAAGCATGAAAAGGAACTTTTATATTTTGAAGTCTGGTACTGTGTCTTAAGCATAGTGATATAACTTAATTGGTATTTTTCTGACAGTGTGAAGTAATTTCATGCTTTGCACATGTTATATTCTGTGTGGGTGTGAAGGCTAGCACAAAGAAATGAGCGCTGTGTGTAAATGAGGTAGAGCCAGAACTTTCTAAGTACTTAAGACTTTTGAGTAGACTTCTGGGGACCATCCGTATTTTTAGTCCTGCTTTAGTAACGAAGCCCGTCTAGTCTCTTAGCTGTGTTTGTTGAGGACACTTATTTCATAATGCCATGTAATTGCTGCAGGCATTTTGTGCCCAAACACTGTAATCATCAAAATCTCAGATTGCACTTGGGATGAAGATGGACGTAGGCCGCAAATCCTGTTCGCGGTGTTGGGTCATCACACACGACACCTCACGTCACACACCTGTGCATTTATTTTCCCTTTTATTGTGAATGTTTGTGTTAGACTGTTGTCGTCATGTGCTTTGTCTAATGACTTGCTTTTCATTATGCTGATTCACCAGCCCTTCTTCCCAAGCTTGTACAGAGTGTCTTCTACCAAGGTGATGGCGCACTTTCAGTCATTGTTATACTTTAACCGCAAAGCATGCTGTGTTAGATGAATTTACTTTCCATTCTGTGGTGCTACGAGACTTGGCTTACAACCCCACAGCGCTAGCTCTACTGCGCTAGCTCTACAGCGCTAGCTCCACAGCGCTGCTAGCTCCACTGCGCTCTTTCCCATGACTTGCTGGTTCTTGCCGGGAGGAGGCGGAGGTCGATTCCCATGCTCCAAGATACACTTCGACCCCAACCACTCACACACTTATCACTTTGTGTGTGTGTGTGTGTGTCTGTGTGTCTGTTTCTTTCACATTTCCTGGGTGTTTCCTCTTCAAAACTATTTCAGATGTTTAATTTAGTTGGTCACTCATGCTTGGCCTAGCAAATTATACAGGAAATGTTGGAATAGTAGTAGTGCAAGTGTCTACTAGCTAGAGTGCAACCAAAATTAAAGTTAAAACCAGTAGCACTTTCTTAAAATGTATTTCTTTTTAAGCTATGAATAATTTGCTGTGCTGCACCATAACTACCACTACGACTCCATGTAGGGAAAGGGATCCCATCATCTACACAATTTGCAGGGCTGGATTAAAGATTAAAGTAGCTCTACATAACCACCTAATGTAGCCTCCTGGGTCTTCAGTTCCCTTCAGCTGATGACACGTGGTCCGTTTGTGACCAGGCCCATTGTCAGCCAAGCGTAACCATGTTTGAATTGGCTGCACAATGGTTTCACCTTCATGTGATTCTGTTTATTTAATGTATTTATTTAAATGACAGCTGAGGATCTATGGCAACGGGGGCATCCTGGTAAACAAACAACCTCATCCTCAGGTGGTTATTAAAGTCAAACCGCAGACCCATCCAGAGCGTCATTCCCAGGAAGTCACGTGGACCGACTTGCACGGAGCGAATGTTTGCAAAATGCTCTGTTTCATTTAAGCCAGCAGGTTCTAATTTCCCATGCTCAGCAGGTAGCAGCATGCCTAACCTTGCCCTGCTGTTTTACAAAGAAATCTTTCCACTACCGTTGATTGATTTTTAAAGATTGTTTGCATCATTCTTTTAACAAACCCTCCATGCAACTGTATGCAAGGCTCACATATTGACTCTTTTTACTCCAACACAAATGTGTTTTAGTAAAAAGAGTCAATATGTGAGCCTTGCATACAGTTGACAGTGTGACGTTGAGCCTCGTGGTCTCAGCCTGGGCACTGTCCTTTACATATGCAGATTTTTTGGGGTGATCAGATTCACTTCGTCTATGTAGCTGAAAGGTTCAGTTTCCTACTGAGAATTGAATCATTCCTGGAGACGCATCAGGCTGTTGTCTTGAAATTGGTGCAGTAATGACAGTGACAGAAAACTTCAACAACAACTACCAGATTTGTGCTGGGATAAATACTGTTGGAGACAAATGGTTGCTGAATCATTCAGCATTTACATAACTTTACACACCACCTCTGTTGGTTTTCATATACTTTGGTAAAATTATTAGATTTTTTTCTTCGTGCCTTTCAGACACACTGGAACTCAGACCTCAGTCCTCACCATCTGAGGTTTGTCACCTTTTTTCACGTGGCGAGCCAGCAAGTTGTTCTCACCACCACCTTTTGTGCTCTGCAGTTTGTTACATAAATATTGAAGGATGCACACACAGCCACTTAGAGGACCTTTCTGTTCTGTTCCCGCATGTCTGCACTGAATGTGGGCTGTCACACACCGCCTCATACTTGCTATTCCAAGACCTTTGGACAAGATACTCACTTCAGTAAGTCTAAGTAAGTTCGCTTCAGCACATTTAGGCCTGGTCAGCTAGGCAGGGCCGTGCCAGGAGGAAGCTACAGCTTTTGACGTCTTATGCACTTCTAGTGTACAAACCTGCAAATGTTTTGTTTTTATTGGATTTTATTGAGTAAATTAATACTCAAATAATTTGACCCCAACTTGAACTTTTACTAAATCATTCTTCAATATTTTCAATATTTTTCAATCACTGTTTACTTGCATTGAATTATATATCTTGTATAATAACAATCTTATATATTCTATATCTTAAGATCTTAAAACTCACCACCACAGGTGAACTGTAATAAACATCATGGAGGTTTGGCTAAAGCCTTATAGATCCACTGTCTCATGACATGGTGTTACATGCCTGTAACACATTTTACTGTCATTTGAGTGGTCATAAGTAAAATGTCTCCTCTTTTCCCAATCATGTTTTGTCCACACCTATGTTATTAGAAACACCTACACTATAAGGCCATGACACCATATTCCCAGTTAATTACTCTATGATTCCTGACACACATAATTTGGAAATGTGTGGATTATTGCATAAATAGCCTTTAAATATAAATAATAAATACATTTTATTTAACAAACAGTCCACACTCAATAAAATATGGCATTTTATGTTGCTATATCATTTATTTATATATGGTTTAACCAGTCGGGATGTCTCAAAGGTCCCGTGTTTGGGAGGTATGTTTCTGGGATGTCTTGCCTGAATTTCCTACGTGTCATGGCATGTCTGTGTGACAGGATAGTGACCTTTAAAAAGTGGTTGATTGGCATCATACATCTCATCTTGTTGCTTGTAGGAAGTACAGTACATGGTGGCTCACAGTCATTGTGGGACTCCCTAAGGCCCAAAACTGTTTGTGATCTGAAACTCCAAAGTGGTTGTGCTGTGCACCATGACAACAGTCCAAAACACTTCTGCTTCTTTGCCTGTAATAATCTGATTTAAATATGTCACTCTGACGCTTCTTCTCATGAAAGGATTCCTGAGGGAAATCGTTGTTTTTAATCTTTGCCTATTTTAAAGTGTACACACTTTGTGCCACTTAAGGAATCCCCTACGCTCTCTATTGTATATTCAATCTGGATCCATTTTGATCCTGAGGCTGTGCTGTCAGTGAAAGCAACTCGGACTCGCTGCCCTTCCGTGCAGCCTGCTGCCGGGTTGTTGCTGTTTTGTTGTTCCTTTTGTTTTGTTTTTTATTTATTTATGCTGTCCATGAACTCCAGAGTCCTATTCCCATTTGTTCATTGACTCATTTGTCCTTATATGGGCTTAAACAAACATCCGTCTCCCTGCCCCCCAGTCCTACTTCTTTGACCCTCAACTCTTTGGGGTTTACTCCCCCACCATCTATGCCAGTGTTCTGCCCTCAGCAGCGTATTTCAGGGACCTAGACCCTCCTCCACCCCTTTTAGAGGGTTTAGAGGCCTCATCCCTTCTATTCAACAGGCTAGCAGATGGTATTCAAATTGGGCCCCTTGTGTAGAAGCAGGCTATTCTATGCTCTAGGGCCAAGAGGGAGGTTAACCCTAAAATGGTGATCCAGAGGCCCCGAACGCCTCAGTTCCATTGTGATGGAATCCAAGCAACTTGGCTGACCTCTGGAAGGCTGCGTGAGATCCAGCAGCAGTACCAACAGCCTGTTAGCCTGCGTGAGATCCAGCAGCAGTACCAACAGCCTGTTAGCCTGCGTGAGATCCAGCAGCAGTACCAACAGCCTGTTAGCCTGCGTGAGATCAAGCAGCAGTGCCAACAGCCTGTTAGCCTGCGTGAGATCCAGCAGCAGTACCAACAGCCTGTTAGCCTGCGTGAGATCCAGCAGCAGTGCCAACAGCCTGTTAGCCTGCGTGAGATCCAGCAGCAGTACCAACAGCCTGTTATCCTGCGTGAGATCCAGCAGCAGTGCCATCAGCCTGTTAGCCTGCGTGAGATCTAGCAGCAGATCCAACAGCCTGTTAGCCTGCGTGAGATCAAGCAGCAGTGCCAACAGCCTGTTAGCCTGCGTGAGATCCAGCAGCAGTACCAACAGCCTGTTAGCCTGCGTGAGATCCAGCAGCAGTACCAACAGCCTGTTAGCCTGCGTGAGATCCAGCAGCAGTACCAACAGCCTGTTAGCCTGCGTGAGATCCAGCAGCAGTACCAACAGCCTGTTAGCCTGCGTGAGATCCAGCAGCAGTACCAACAGCCTGTTAGCCTGCGTGAGATCCAGCAGCAGTGCCAACAGCCTGTTAGCCTGCGTGAGATCCAGCAGCAGTGCCAACAGCCTGTTAGCCTGCATGAGATCCACCTTTTTTATTGTTTAGTTCATGATTTTGAAGTTAGTTGCATCTATGTCTTTTACAGTGCCTCCCTCCCACCTTTACAACACACATACGCCCCCTTTAGTTTATAGACTGAATTTGTATATAAGGGATATCAAATAAATTTTCTTCCGCCTTTTGATTCAAAGTTGTCCAAAACGTTCATGTTCGCCTACTGCAGTGCTCCCATGAGTTGGACCATAAGTGTTCGCTTATGGCTTCTGTACAGTAGCCACTTTTTGGAAGTAGTTAATTAATCGCTCTCTCACTCCCTCCATCTCACTCTCACTCACTTTTTCACTCTCACTCTCTCATTCCCTCTTCCTCTCCCCGTTTCTTTTCGTACACCCCCCCCCATTTCTCTGTCTTGCTCTTTTCTCTCATTCCGTGCGGGCGTGCGTGTCTGCGGGTCCTTCAGTTCAGCCTCTGACAGATGACCTATTGAAATCACTGAACAGCCGTGTGCCTGTTGCCGGGGCAACGAAGGCTCGCTTCTCCTTTTCATGTGGTCACGTGACTTGGTGTTGACGTCAGCTGGGGAGGGACTATGTCTGAGTTTGGGGTTTTTTCGTTTGCCTGCTTAGAGCTTCGAAGAATCTTAGGGAGTTGTTGAGTTCACAAGGCTGATTTCAGATAAACCAGCTGCCTGGTCATCCCTACAGCTGGTTTAATCTCACTGCCTGTTGCTGCGTGTGTGTGAATCAGGGGAAACCACCAGGTTATGGACTGCTAAGGAATTGTTTTAACAAAAAAGAAGAGGTATGTCTCTTCCTCTTCCGTCATAGGTCCTGAGGGTTTTCATAATTAATATCAAAACGTGCTTTTAATCACAGCACTTTAAATCTGTGTTTTGCATGCTGCTATGGGTGTCTTTGATAGAAGCAGTGGTGAAATGGGTTAGCTCTCCTCCTCCGTGTCTATCTGTCTTGTGTGTCCGTCTGTATATGGAAGGTGCCCACACACACACACACACACCTTCATCTTTCTCTCCCTTGCCGTATCGCACCAGCACCTCAGTTTAACTCTCACCCTTAATTTTTCTGCCGGCCTTATTCATTGCTCCACAGTCAGCCCTCTCCATTTCTCCATTTCCCTCCTTTCCCCCTTGTCTCTCGTTTATCCCCGTGCAGATTTGTTTGTAGTTTGGTCAGGATATGAGGGTAGTACGTTCCCAAGTGGGCTGTTCTGGTATGATAATGTTTAGGCTTGGAGAACTTGCTGTGTGTGTGTGTGCACATCCAGGGTGGGGGAAGGAAAGGGACAAAGAGATTGTGGGTTGGAGTGTGTGTGTGTGTGTGTGTGTGCACGTGTGTGCTGCTAAAGTTTGATGTGCATTATTTCCCTTTGTGTTAATGTCACACACATGCAAGGACACACATCCTAATATGAAGGGACATTATGAAATGAATGATGCGAGGGGGGAAAATGAGAGAATCTCACTGGCTTGATCTCTCTCTTGATCTTTCTTGAAGTCTTCTAGCTTTTCTCAGTTCCCTCTACCCTTCCAATTCCGTTCTTTCCTCCCACTCTTTCACCTCTTCCCTCTCTCCCACTCCTCATCTGTTCTAGCAGAGGTGTGTGCGTGCGTGCGTATGAGAATGTGTTCACAGCTACTCGGGTGCCTCTTTTCACAGATGCGCCTGCACTGATTGCCAGAATATTGTTCCATTTACTTCGCCTTGTAGATGTCGATGCAGTAAATCTGTTGCTGTTCATTATTGTACCATTGTACTATTTCGCAGTCAACCAAGACATGTTTGTATAAGCATAGCAAAAAAAAATGCATTATTCAGTGCTCAGAAATGTTGTGAAAGCATTATTGTGTGATGCTTGATGGATACACACTCTCAGCCTCAGCGTTGGTGTAGTTGGTGGTAATCAGCAAGTCCCTGCACTGCCATTGCTGCAGTCAGTGTCAATGTAAACCTGCACACACACTTGCGTACTTACACACACGCCCACACCCTGAAGGTCTGGTGACCGTACACACACACACACACACACTCATTTGAGGACTGTTGGCTATGAGGATAAAGAGACAGTGCTGGCATCTACCTCAGCACAGCCCACGTGTGTGGGAGGAGATTAGCCTCACAGCAACCACTGCTATTGTATGTTATCAGCCTTGTCTGTTGTTACCACCCCACAGTGTGTGTACTTGAAACATAGACTGTCAGATATAAATCACTCACAAGTGAAAATGACCCTTAAATGAAACTCCTCTTATTGGTGCATTAGTTACCCCCCTTACTTATAATCAAATAAACTTTGAAATGTGTAGAAGATAATAGTAGTTGTTGTTAGCAGTAGCATCAGCACGTGTCTTAGGTGTCTGAGGAAAAACTCCTTGAAATATCACTCAGACTGGAGTCCTGCATATGTCTACACTGACCTCCTGACCTCCTGTTGCTCCACCCTCATCTCCGTCTGATTGGCTACGTATACATGGCAGACTCTGGCAGCCCCTGCATCACCAGGTGCTTGTAATGTGTGCCAAAAAGCACATTGTGCAGCCAACAGAAATTATGACAAAAACATGCTAAAACAAGAATTAATTCTCTCAAAATGGAGAGAATAATTACATGCAAAGGGGGTGAAGTTGGATGCAGAATTTGTGACGTTCCTTTTGGACAGTTATGTAAACTCCAATCCATTTGACGTGTTGAACTGCTTGAGTGACAGACTTTACATAATGAACACCTTCGGAGAAAAAGACAATATCAAATGCTGACTAACACACGTAGCATTATTAATAAGCAGCCTACCTCATTAGTCAAGCGTGAAGTCACGACAACTTTTTTGTAATGGTGGAAAACTAAATGAACTCCGCTGGTTTCTGTAGATGTTAAAAGTGCTTTGTGTTCAAGGCCAAGGATTGAAGGCGCATACAGAGAGTGAAAAGCGTTCCCGCGTGCGTGTGTTCGCCTGTTTCACCTCCAGAGGTGGTGCTTCTTGAATCTTTACTAATACATCCATTAAAATCAAACTTGTTACCTGGAAACCAAAGCCTTAACTATTTCAGTGTCAGCAGGTCAGGATAGATTTGCAGAGAGCCGGGTGCTAAAACTTCATTTGAAGGAGATTTGAGCAAAGTCTGTCATTAATTTTTTTTATTCATTCATTCAATTTGCCTTTTTCAAAGTATAAGCAAGAAATCATGTAAAAGAACTGACCTCCGATTTCTTTATTTGCTCATTTATTCATTAACATATTTGCTTAGTACAAACTAAAAGTTTAGTGCACCATTTGCTATGATTGATCTAGAGGGATATGGATGAGTGCCTGTAGGTTCACACAGCTTTATGGATGGTCTCTCTCTTATTCCATTATAGTAAACTAATGTGACTCTGTACAAGTGCTGTCTTTTAAACCACAGTAAGGATGTCAGGCCATGTAATCTGTCTTGTAGCAGAGTCAAGCAACTTAATGCAAGACATTAATACATGACGTTTGTTAGTTCTGGGGTGTAATTTACAGTACAGGGCCAGCTCAAGAAGTGGAAACAAGCTTTTTGTGATTTATAGTTTAAAATAAAACTTTGAAGAACTTTGAGGGGCTAGTTGTTGAATCAAGATAATTATGAAGTGAGCTGTCCGTTCAGCTAGTGGCTTAATGTTAGACGAATATTTAATGTTCAGGACCCATTTTGTGATGCTTTTCACAAGCGATTGATGCGTTCATGCACAAGTAAACGTCTGTGGCGTAACTCGGGGGTGGAGGTTTCTGCTGAAGACCATAACTGAATCACAGGCTTGTTTGTATCTCTAGTGAGTTAGTGCTAAGAAGGTCAGGAGCCGTCATTGGTGGTTAGTGGGAACATGTGGGAATCCTTAACGTTGCACTCTCAATGATCTACTAAAAGAAGGTCAGAGGTCAGCAAGGCCCATCTCCTCACAGTGTCTGCTGTGAGGGGAGAGACCTCCGGCCCCAGCATCGCTATGAGCACGGCAACGGCTGCGGTGGTGTTCACCGGCTGAGCAAGACTGGCTGGGAAGTTCTGAAGTGGTCTGGCAGTTCGTACATAAATTCTACTTCAGATTTAGTGTGGAAAAAGTGCCTCTTTGGCCTGTGAACCAACTGTCAGATATATTGCCATTTTTCACAGGAATGTTGTGGTGAGAAGTGTTTCCTAAAATCTTGTGAGTCTTGAGCCTTATTCACTGTGACAGTTATGCAGAAAGAGACAAGTTTCACAATACTGAACTTACAACAGCACTAGTGAAATTATGAAAACAGTGCTTGCTTTATTTGTTACACTCTTTAAGTATGTGGTAGACATTTGGAAGCATCATGTGCAAATTAGTGATCGTGTGTTACATTTAATGTCTTTAGTAAGCACCTCCTTTCATGCCGGTTAATTTAGTCAATGGTGTGAGATGCCAGGCAAAACTAGGAAGAACTAGGTGGCTATTTTTGCTGTCTCCACTGTCTCCTCAGGACTGCATGTCAGAGTCTGTCCATCACTACAGTGACTCCTCTTTTGTAGCGTCTTATTGGAGCAGCCTAAATGGATTGTGGGAAACGGGAGAGGTAGAGGACTAAAAGTGTCTGTGCATAATTTTCTGCTGTATTGTTGCTGTATTGTTTCTGTTCCATCCAGGATTTGGCCCTTCGACTGCAGCCTATCAGAATTTCATTTGGTTTTTCACCCAGTGAGCCGATGACTATCTGTGGCCTTATGTGGCCATGTAAGGAACGTTTTACCGTGTTACTCCACTGTGTTACTGTGCACATTCACCACTCCTCACAACTTGGCCACTGTCAATGAGCAACAGCTGAAATGCCGAAGAACCTCAGATGCCTTGGGATCCTTCTGGCCGAGGTTTTAGTCACTTTAGTCACGGCCTGTAATTTCCCTGTCTCAGACTCCTGTGGTATTATGGGTAAAGTATTCCTTTTCATCATTCTGTCTGCTCCTCAGACAGTTACAGCAGCAATAGTTTGCTTAAATTACACGTACTTGAGCTAAAATTGTTGGACGTTCCATTCCTGAAATTCTTTACCTTGCTGATCCGAATCCATAACTACAAGCAGCACTTTCCCCTCTTTCCCAGTCACCGTTACATGTTGTGGTGGGTGGTAGTGGTGATGTAGTTTGTGACTAATAGATTGTTGTGTGGGCTGCAAAAACAAATTTCCAATAATCTACTTATTTGGTCTTACAAATCTAGCATGAAATAATATTTTCTTTAACATAATGCAAATACCATCACGTGCAAAATGCTGTATGCTGAAGTTGCTGTTTAATCAATAGTGCAAAAATCATTGTTTCTATTCAGCTAACATAGTAATATTATCATAGTAATGACTTATACTGTGCAATGCCAAGCCCTGCATCATTAAAGACCACATTTGTGATTGCAGTTTTTCAGACCTTTAATGAAGCTAGACTTTGGTTATATGACACTACTACTGAATCAGCATCAGAAATTCTGTGCTCTTGAAATGTGGCACCTTTGCCACTGGTCACCTGATCTTCTGCAAAGAGCTATGCACTCTTACTTGATATGGTGAAGAAAAAAAGGATGTCTGAACACTTTGAAGGACACATCATACTGTCTAGGACGGTGAGGTTACCATCACAGTGAACTGTTGCTGTTGTTCTAGGTCAGATCACCCTTGGAGCTGATGGAGTAACATAACACAATATCGCGTTGCTCTGGTGCCATAATAGGTCAGGATACATGGAGAGCAAAACAAAAACAACTAAATGGTCTCTTTCCTTGTCATGGCCTCTGGAAACATTCACACGCTAAGCTTAGTTTAGTTTATCTAATTTGTCTATATGTGACTTTGTAAGGTGATGTACAGAAGCAGAGTGTGTGTGTTGTGTGTGTGGACTTATAAGACTTTAGATTTGGCTTATGATTTTTAATCACACATTAGAGATCATAAACATAAGATCCTTTCTTGAGAAGTCTCTAATATTAAGTACATTTTATGTATATACCACATTGAAATAACATGCATTACTTATGCCCAAATTTCTCATGCACACTCCAGAGATTCCCCATTTCCTTTAAAACAGTCATTTTAAAACTGACCACTCTTGCCTGGTAGCTGCTAGAATCTCTGCACAGCAAGACCAAAGACATGATCACCCTTTAACTTAAGCCAAGACTGTTGAAAACTCAGAAATACTGTCATAAGACGTCATACTGATGTCCTCAATATATATAGATGCGAGTCTTTTCCGTATATTGGAATGTGCATGCAATGTAGGGATACTCAGACTTGAGTAATGTGATCTTTTTGTACCTGGCAATAATTTGGCTGCCATATTGGAAACTAGCAAGAGCTGAGAGCTTCACAAAGAATTTACAGAGGGGAAAATTACCACTCTGATGGCTCTCAGGTTTGTCAGACATTTGTCATGGTGCACGTGAGTGAAATGCATAATTGGGGTCAGTGGAGCTAAACGGCTAAAAATTAAGATTAAATAGCTTCTCACCGGTTGGACAGGATCTTCCTTTAATTTTAGAAATGGAATTATATATTACATGAATATAGTTTTAGCTTGAACAAAAGTTTACTTTCTTTTACTATTGTAAAGTCGATGGATTTTGAGTAGTAGGGCTTTTTTTTGTTTTGCCATTTAGCTGAATTCACCCCCATATTCTTGGAGGTGCCCACTGACATTTGCACTTATTCTTTTAATATTCTGCGGAGGAATATGAAACGTCCCTGATGTGCACACCTCAAACATCTACAGGATCTGAGGGTTTGTGGAGTTGTGCATCGTCCATCCTGTGATGTCGGTGGCTGCTCACGACACCCGAACAATACTGAACTAGCATGAAAAAAAAATGGAGCAGTTTGAGGGCTGGTTGCCAGAAGAGCCGTCATGGTTCACGTACTTGTGCCGCTCTCAAAGTATTACAAGAATAATATTCATTCTTGGACAGAGATATGACGAACCTTGGGAGACGATAATAATGAACACGAGACTTACATCTTTGTTGCTCGTTTATATGCTCTGGTTTGGACGCTGCACACTAGTACATGTTGCGGTACACTAGTGTTCATATTAATGTGCTGGGTGACCTTCTGTCCTGCACATGCCATCACTAGCTAGAAAATGTTGGCTGGAAAAATGGAAGTGGAAAAATGTTGCCTGGTCTGATGTATGCAACAACATTTAGATGGTATGATCCGAATTTGGAGTTAACGGCATGAATTCTTGGATCAGTCTAGACTTGTATTAGTGGTTCATGGTTCAGCAGTGGTGTAGTGTTGTCGTACAATTTGGGTCCCATAATAACAATTGAGAGAATAGTATAACATCAATTGAGAATAGTTTAAATGCGGCAGCCTACCTCTGGCTGAGAGTATTGTTGCTGACCACGTCCATCGCTTTTCGATTGCAGTGTTCCCATCTTCTATAATGGCAGCAGGATAACGTGCCATGTCATAATGGGATGGGATCATAATAGGATGTGGTGTAACGGGAGATTTGCATCATGGACGTGCAGCTGACACGTCTGCAGCAACTGCGTGATGCTATCATGTCAGTAGAGACCAAATCTTTGAGGAATGTTCCCAACACATAGCCACAAAGAATTAAGGCAGTTCTGAAGGTAAAAGGGTGTCCTAATAAAGTGGCCAGTAAGTGTATGTGTGTGTGTGTGTGTGTGTGTGTGTGTGTGTGTGTGTGTGTGAATCTGTTACATTGTTGTTTGCATTAACTTTCATAATTGAAGGCTTATCACGCTAATATCACAACTTTCCTTTTCATTCCAATCATTGCATTCAGATTGGTAAGCTTAATTACTTGTCCAGCAGACAGAAATCACTTATTTCACAAGGATTCTCCCTCCCTTGCTTTGTCTTGTGCCAATTAATAAATACATAATAATCAAAGTTTGGAATCTCATCCTTGGGTCCCCAACACAAAAACGACTAGCCAGCGCCGTTAGCAACCACTGACTTTCTACACACTAGTGCGCCACTAAATTCCAGCTGCCGCTTCAAAGTAAAAATGTGAACAGCTCTCTCTAGAGTCAGTATTTGGTTTGTCCACTCTAGGCTTCTGTAGAAACCTGTTGGTGCAACGTGGTGGTCTCTGTTGGAAGAGGAGGCACTCCATAAGCTAACAAAACACAATTTGTAGTTACAAGGGGATTATGCAGTAATGGAAACATGGTTTTATATACTGTACATCATTTCTATTAATAGATCCCCACATATCTTATAGACTGTTACTTTAAGAATGTCAAATCGCACTCAGCCTTCATGTGGTCTTGCCTAATAGCCCTGATGGAATCGTTAAACCAAAGCTGAAATTTAAAGTTGACATGACTGACTTTGAGTCTGACTGGCGGTAAACAAGAGAACATAAGCAGGAAGAATGGAAGGAGAGCCGCTAATTCCTTAACATGTTGCCGAGTAACCATGTAGATATTTTAAAATAATCCACTACCAAATGAGAAAAGTGTTTTGGTAGACACCAGTTGTATAGTTGAGTTAAAAGTGACCTTACATTAGCATCCGGGATATGGTCTGAATAAATTTTTTGGTTTCATAGATTTTATCTATGAAACCATGAGAAAAGACGAGATCAAAAGTATGTCCATGCTCTGCACTGGCACCTAAAACATACTGGACAATATTTGTGAATGTTAGCAGTAGATTGCAGTAATCAACACCATGCAAATAGGTGTTTTCTGAAACATTTGAACAACCCCAAAGGTAAATCGTTAGGTAAGAGTGCTCACAGACACCAAAAAATAGCCACATCTCAAACACCAATTTGCTTGAACTTGGCAATTGCGAGGCGCAAAACTGGACACAGTGGACGCTGGCTAGAGCCATCACGCAACGCCAGGGACGAAAACGAAAAAAATAATCATGAAAATAAATAATAATAACTCTACATAATAGCTCTACAACACACATGCTCACTCCATGTTGGACATACAGGGAGGACAGATTAAACAGTAAGTAGTGATTTGTGATGGTGTCTGGCAGTGGTAGCTTAGCAGTTAAGGTATTGGTTGAATACCAAGTTAGCACTGTCTGAGCTCCTGAGCAAGACCTTTATGCCTCAATTGCTCAAATTGTACTCGCTCACAACTGTAATTTGCTTTGGATAAAAGCATCTGCCAAATCCCATAAATGGAAATGGAAATCCTGATTTATAATTCCTTCATGTCAGGCCATTTTTTAAGTGTTTTTACATTAGTGAAGTCAACTAAGTACTGCTGCTCATCAGAGGTAAGAGAGAAGCTGTGTGCTAGCTACTCTAGAGCACATTAGAAGCTGTTCAGAAAAACCTTCATCTGTTTTGTTAAGCATTAGCAAATCACTCAAATCAGTACCCCGTTTTTGGAAGACTCTATGCCATTGACATGAATAACACTTGCTGTCAAAGAAGGGGAAGGGGGCGTTCTGCTTGTGACCTCCTCAACACCATGTGCCTTAGAACATGACCTCTTGACCTCTTACACATTCTAATCAAGCTTGTTGGTGAAGACTCCAGTTTTATTTATTCGAGAGCGGGTTTATTGAAATGTATTGAAAAATGGCTTCTTGGTATCCGTGTTTCACTATTTATATCGGAGCCTCTTGAGAGGTTTAGGCAATGGGATATAAAGTGCGTCACTAAACCTCTGTGGCTCTGAACACAGTTTAAGTGGTTTTGAATTGGACGAAGTGGCTTTTCCAAAACATTCTAGGAATTTCATGATCTAGTGTTTCACGTGACGGTTCTCCCATCAGCCACAGACACAAAAAAACCCAAAAATTAATTTCATAAAAGTTGAGCCATCTTTGTATGTAAATGCAAAATTGTCTGCAATGAAATGGTTTTTTTTATTCCTTAGAAGAATCTAGGCTGCATATGTTGAGAAAAACAAATTGCTCATCTAGGTTCTGTGACGTTCTCGTTAGACATCCATATTCAGTAAATGTAAATGTGTATTAAGAAAACCACCACATTGCACAGCGTATTGGACGTCACCCATAGTTACAGATCCTTCCCTAAAAAGTCTTGACCGGTTTGTGCCCCTTCTTGCTCTGTATTCTCAGATGAGTCATGAAGCCCTGAGATGTGCAGGGATATTGTTCCTCCTGTCCCCATAAAAGCCAGACCATGCTGGGACCTTTAACTTGAGTTCATACAGGCATGCCAGGAATAAAGCAAATCTGTTGGTCTGTAATTTGACTAATGAGCCATATGATGCCACAGCCAGAGCCGGATGTGTTTGGAAAAACAAGTTAGTTAATAATCTAATGTCCTTACAGAGCTGTGGGGAACTGCTCAGACGGACAGAGGGCTGTACTAGCCCCTCCTCCCTGCCACGGACCCCATTTACATCCACTTTAATATTCTAATTACATTGTGACATAATAGATGACGTAATGATTTTGGACCTGTTTGCAATTGCATTCATTTTCATCTGTATTACCACATAAAATAAACAGCTTAATTGCACTTCTCTGCTGTGCATCTACCTGGAATCATCTTGGGGGATTATTTTCTACTTTCCAAAGTTGTTGGCAAAAACCCAGTTTATAAAAATCCTGAAGTCTTTAATTGGCACCGCTGTCTCCTAATCAGCAGGCACTGTCTGCAGGCTGATTGGCTGCTCTTAGTGTAGGGAAAGTTAAGAGGTGGGATGTAAAACCAGTTTCCCTGGAGACACATGAATACACTCCTACTCATGTAGGCTAATGTAAGCTCTTCTTAATTGGGCTGTCAAGCAGCCATATTGCATTATCCATTGTCAGGTTTAGCCAGCTTTCCTGTGAGGGTAGAGATGGTGAGACCTGGAGCCCCAGACCAGTGTAACTGCAGCGACAGACACCAACATTTCCTTGTCAGTACTATTAGATGGCACTACATTCTGGCATATAAAGCCTGTGCTATTCTGATTACAGTCCCGCGACGGTGAGGATGTGCATGTTGGAACACCATTACTCCATATTAGCCTCATGGTTGTGTCGTGGCCCACACAGCGCCTGTAATCTCTAATTGATTGTTTTCTCTGTGCTAACGAATGTAGAACACAGTGTCGGTTTCCATGGCAACGTGGCAAAAGGTCACAGATTCCTTTATTGTAGATAAAGGCGGTGTCGCAAACTCTAGCCTAATTAAACAGCAATCTCAGCATTTTAACTGGTTCCATTGCTTAATATTTAACGTGAGGTTATGATACCTTTAAGATTTAAGCTTGTACACAATGACGGTCAAACAAAATTCTATATGCAAGTATAAAACAATTGCATATTACCTTGGTATACGCTTGGGGTGAGAGTATTGAAGCGAACAAAAAGTGTTGGATTGTATTTCTTGAGACAATTTTAAAACATTTTGCCAACGGGAGGCAGTGATTGAATAAGATTTCTACCATCTTCCAATCACTAACCGTTCAGCCAGATATAGCTGGTGATTTAGCAAAGCTTTGGGAAGGCTGATGTGGCCCTTTCACTTCTACATTCCCTCCGTGACACTCACACTGAGGTGTTCACCTGTCTCCTTCAAACGGACTCTAAAGAGGAAATGAAATCTTTAGAATGTATTTCCATGGCAACTGCTTGATGGTTCTAACTAGTGTTATGGTTACCTACCTTTAAGAAAAGATTCTTGGTGCTGAGGGGAATAGTGGAGCGCTGTCCTGGCTATTCTTAGCCCACAAGCTGCCCAGAAACTACAGGCCACTGGACTCATACTCGTACTGCCACCCCTCCTGGAAGTGCCCGGCGTTAGCATTACCGTGATACACACTTACGCACATACTTACTGTGCGGACTTGTCATAAATTTTGAAAAGTGTGAGAGAGTGTATGTGTGTAGGAATTATAATTGTGCCCACGTCAGTCTCCTCAGTCACATGGCCATAAAAAAAGCATTTTTCAAGATCAAAGGTTTGGAATTTGAAGGGCGGTGCTGTAATTTTCCATTACAATGTCTTCACTGCAGGTCACTAGTTACCTGCATAGATGCTTGCGCAGTGATGCCGGTTTCTTATATAGATACTGACGCGTATAGTGCATAGAACAGTGTGTTGTACTCACTCCTCCGCAGTGTCCTGTATGATGAACCCTAGACAAAGACTTCGTAAGCAAACTTTCTTATTGCCAAACAGCAGTTGGAAGACTGACCAGTAGCAGATAGTGCAGGCGTGTGTATGCCTGTGCACATAATGTGGATGATATAATATCCTTACAATGTCATGTGTGTCTGACACAGTAAGTATGAGTAGCAATTTATGTAATTTATGCCATTTGCAGACATAAGTGTGTGTGTAGGTGTAAGCAACACACCACTGTCAGTGCTGTAGAGTCTGGCTTTTGGTTCATTTGACATGTTGCATATGTTTATATGTTAAAGGAGGTCGTTGTGTGTGCCCGTTAGACTGTTACGTTGTATACAGCCAACAAAGAAAATAACTTTTGTGTTTCAGGTTGTAAATGTATCAAATGTCAACCCACATTTGATCCACTACAGACCATCTGGCCCAAGACAAACAGCACTGCGTCTCTCTCTCTCTCTTTTTCACTCTTTCTTTCGCTCTCTCTATCTCTCTCTTTCTCCCGCCACCCCCCCCCCCCCATCTCCCTCAGATTCTTCCACCCATTGGTTCAAAACTGTAGCTTTATGGAAGCGTTCTGTCTGTTCTCTTTCCAGCCTGCATAGGTGGGTGGGTGGGTCTTCATGACAGGGTTCAGTCTGTGGTCACGGTGAAATGCCCACTCTGCTGTAGCTTCTCACAGGCTGTGTGCAAGGCATCGAGGAATAAAGTGTGTGCACTGCCACAGGTGGTTTATGGAACACGAAGGTTCACAAGACATCTGTGTTGTGTAACGTGTGTCTTCCCAGAGCTCAATCACAGTAGATCTGTTCTGTAGTTTTCCCAGGACCATGAATAGCAGAGAAGAGCATGTCGGGGTTCTTGTGTGGCACTAGGTAAATTCTGACCTCTGGCATATTTATATTTGCTGCAAACCTGTATGCTGATGGGGTTTCACGTGCATGTAACGCTAAACAATATAAGTTGATCGACATTCTAAAGGTCTGTGTGACGTGTGGCAGACGTGAGAAAGAACGGTGTGCGGAATATGCGGCCCATTCAGCGGCCCAGGGTCCGCACCGCCGTGAACCGCGTTCACGTGGCCTCACCCTCCGTTTCTGCGTTCACTCCCCCCCCCACAGTTGTAACGGTAACCGCGAGGATGGGGAAGCAGAACAGCAAGCTGCGTCCGGAGGTGATGCAGGACCTGCTGGAGAGCACCGACTTCACTGAGCACGAGATCCAGGAGTGGTACAAGGGCTTCCTGCGAGACTGCCCCAGCGGACACCTCTCCATGGACGAGTTCAAGAAGATCTACGGCAACTTCTTCCCCTACGGAGACGCGTCCAAATTCGCAGAGCACGTCTTCCGCACCTTCGACGCCAACGGCGACGGCACGATAGACTTCCGGGAGTTCATAATCGCGCTCAGCGTGACGTCACGGGGGAAGTTGGAGCAGAAGCTGAAGTGGGCGTTCAGCATGTACGACCTGGACGGGAACGGCTACATCAGCAAGGCGGAGATGCTGGAAATCGTACAGGTGACACATTATCAAACGCACATATAACAGAACTGTTAATTAGCAGTGATTCATAGTACCAGTGAAATTGTACATTTATTACACACATACACATTTATTATGTGTTTTTAGTATTATCAGAATTATTCAGCCAAACTGCAGACAAGATGAAGAGATGTAACCTTAGTCAGCGCAGAATGGTGTGATCGACTCAAACGTAGAGCACAGCCAGCAAGGACTGGACTCAGAGTGAAGAGACTGATGGACATCATGCTCGGTGTCCAAACACCGTTCCACAGCTGCAGAAGGAGATCGGCCTTGTAACCCTCTTAAACAACTGGGGCTTTTCCTGGGGCTGCAGGTCTTTCCCGGACGTTTGAGCTGCCGGTGCAGTTTGGCCTGGTTGAGCATCTCTTGGTTCTTCTTCAAAGTTCTGAATTAATTTTAGCTGAAAGAAGCTGCTTGGATTGTTCCTACACTGGGAACCTACACTGGGAACCTACACTGCCATCTACTCTGGCGTGTACACAGTTGTAATGGGATAAAAATGAATTTCACGAGCCTGTTCAGCAGTTGTGTAGCTTTTGATATTTATGAGATGAACAGCTAGATGAGTGAATGGATCGACCATCGTGGGCTGAATGAGTTTCACTCAAATGATGATTGCAGTATAATTAGAACGATTTCTATGATTTGAGATTATTGGTTGCAGTTAATGACAATTAGGGCATTTCAGTCACTCCAAGTGTGGATTTCTGAAACTAATACATACACTAACGGCACGGAGAGAGAGAGATAGAAAGTCTTAATATGTTAGTGCATTAATTTGCTAATTAATTCTGTGTAACTAAATGCTTAATTGTGATGCAGCTGGCATACAACTAAATGATACGTGTTAATTGTGACCTCTAGTGATTAACTAATCACCAGGACCAAATGTACAGATGTGATTGGTGGAGCAGTGATTGTGTAGCCGTACCGAGTGTAGGGCAGGAACACAGGACTTCCTGCAGCTGCATGGCTTAGCACAGAGCTGTGGTATAGCTGCTATGGACCTGTGTGTGGTCCCTGTGTATGGGAGTAAGATGCATACAGTAAAGAAAAAGGAGATTCTGTTCGGTACAAAATGGCTCCTGTCTGTGCAGGGATATGCCTCAGAAATCCCTACAGCAGCGTGTGTGTGTGTGTGTGTGTGTGTGTGTGTGTGTGTGTGTGTGTGTGTGTGTGTGTGTGTGTGTGTGTGTGTGTGTGTGTGTGTGTGTGTGTGTGTGTGTGTGTTTAAATGCAAGTGTGCGTGAGCGTGTGTGTATTCACCCCTGGTCTCTGGTATCCGTGTTCTCTTTGAGTCTTGGTGGTTCAGTCTGTGCACTTTGACCTCTGTCCCCAGCCTTGGTCACACCGTTACTGCTGTTGAAGCTCTTCCGAGGTAGATCTCTGAGAGGAAGAGTTTTGAGCGGGATGGTTTCTTCCTTACGTCCGTTACATTAATGTCATTACAGTGGGATCGGCCACTGTTTTCTGGTTGACTGCTTTACTGGGGGATAGAAATAGTGCAGTGGGAAATGTGGAAAGATATAAAGGGAATGTGTGTTTCAAGAATGTTTTTCTTTGAGCAAATTAATTGTTCTGGAGATTTACAGTTTTGATTGATTGTTGTTGCAATCAGTAGTCAGACTTCACTTGTTTCAACGCTGTACTTCATTACAGGTCTGGCCCCAAACGTCAAATAAGCAGCGTGTTTCAAACGTTGCCTAAAAGTAGCATTAGCAGTCGTGCGTGAGTAGCCGTATGTTGCTGGAATTATGTGCCTTAACACTGTAAAAAGAAAAATATAAATATAAAAGTAACTGGGTGGATTTGGATGAATTTTTCTCGACAGTTGCTTTTGTAATCCTCCTTTGTTTCGCCAAGTGATTTGTTTAGCCAGCTTAAATTTAATTGTATAACCAATGCTGATACAATACGAAATCAAAAATGTGGCTATTTTTTATGGTCATATAACAGGTGATGTACGGGGAGCAGATGGAAACAGAACACCAAAGGCATGTTGAAAATGGTTCTCAGTATCCACTGATACGTGACCAATATTAGATTCAACAAGGCCATTTTGGTACATCCTAAATTGCTAGGTTCACCAAGGCGAGCCCTCTTTGCTAGGTTGATCAAGGCGACCTTAATCGCTAGGGTTATCAAAATGACCATAATTGCTACGTTTATCAAGATGATGATGCAGTAGCCCTGGGCACACAGAACTTCAGAACTTCCAAAAATAAAAAACTACTTAAGCATCCAGTAAGTTCATTTAGAGGACTCTATGAAAGTAATCATCATGCCCGTGAATCTGGATCACAATAAATACAAATGTTTTAAATAATTATTCTATCTGTAAGTTTATTGAGTTTTTTTATCTCTAGTTCATTGACAAACAAATGAATTATCCTTGTTTTTGCTTCCTTACAGGCTATTTATAAAATGGTATCTTCAGTAATGAAGATGCCAGAAGACGAGTCTACCCCAGAGAAGAGAACAGAGAAGATCTTCAGGCAGATGGACACCAACCGAGATGGTAATAACCCTCTAGTTAATAACTAGGCTCTTCTCTGGTGGGTTTTGCTGTAGGACTGTTGGCTATCAGTGTTGAACTGCTGCAGTTTTGTTTTGAGTTTACTTCCTTAATGAAGTTATTTTATACGTGTGTGTGTGTGTAAAACGTTTGGCTGTGTGGGAAAACAAAATGCTATTTTTGAAGTTAAAGTTAATGTGTAGGCTGAGGGCCCCATTAGAGGCCCTGCGTGTAAGAGTAGAGGGTCACATCTAAAGAAGGAATGATGGACACACTAGAGCAAGAGACAGGGGACTGATTCCAGGGGACTGATTCCAGGGGACTGATTCCATGGGCAGTGGCTTGTGGTGCCTTTTCTGCACTCATGAACAGAGTCTTGAAGTGGTCTGCTTTCTCATGTACTTACAGATCACACATTTACTAGAATATACCACTTGCTTCTCCATTTCACTGGGAAGCACAATTGAAACATACTGACACCTGCTGGCCATTACAGCACACGCAGCTTTTTGAATGTTCTTAATGATCCTCTTGAACTCATATTAACTTGAGACATTAAGATTCTACTCATCGTTCTAGTTTCTCTTAGTGAAGCCAGTGAGATATGAGGATGTCGTTTTAACCCTCTTGAATGCTCTTGTTGTTCAGGTAAGTTGTCCCTGGAGGAGTTCATCAAGGGAGCGAAGAGTGACCCCTCCATCGTGCGTCTGCTCCAGTGTGATCCCAGCAGCGCGGGGCAGTTCTGAGAGCGGGGCAGTTCTGAGAGTGAGGCAGTTCTGAGAGCTGCCGGCTTCTCCTCTCTCATCGTATTTATTTATGAGTTTTTATTTCTGTTTCCGATACACAGTTACCCCCTCCCCTAAACGGGGAGATAATGGAAGATTGTTCCTGAGCATCTGTGTCCCATCAGACTGCGTTTGAGCTGATGTACATCTTCCCTCTCACACGCACACCTATACACATACATACACTCCTCTCCGAGACAAACACACTCGAACGTACAAACCGCCTCAGTCTCTCGAACACACACGTGCACACACTTGTTGGTTGTGTTATCCCTGTGGAGACAGCCCTGTGATGTGAATATGGCTTCGTTAAGAGGGAGAGTGGTGGTAGTGAGAGCACTTCTCCATGTTCAGAAGTGCAGCCTAAAATGTCTGATATGAGTACATAACGTGCTTCATATCATAGTTTAGATATGAGAGTCTTTTCTTTAGGCCTGAAGATATTTTGTCAAAAGGTTGAAGAGGGAAATTAACATGCATCATAATGCTTTGTCACGCGATGTGACAAATAAGAGTTGATCTACTTGTGTTGCTCACTATAATTGGGTGGTTGAATTATTGTGGACATTTGTCACTGTTCAGTGTCCAACTGTGTTTTTACAATTAATGACATGGCTGTAAATTCTCCCCCTCAATGTTTGGACAGCAATATGTACGCCAAATGTCTCTCAGCATGAATATGATTCTTCTTTCAGCATTAGCACCATATAGTTAGATATTAATATAGACTGGTTGTGTGAGTGTTTAGGTGAGCTTATATTTACACAGTGTGTCTGGAGCATCTTCCGATATTCGACCGTCCCTTCGACTGGGGAGCACTACCGAGACACAGTGACGAGTCTGACGCGTCACACGTTGATGTGAGACAGTAGGATGTTGTGACTGGACTCTTTTCTGTCTTCATTTTGTCTTGGGCGGCTTATGAGGCTGGCAGCCCCCTAGGAATCTCTTAGCTTTTAGTTATTTAGAGCAAGTTAACACAAATATGGCTGCTCCACTATTTGCTTATTTCATCATTAGCATATCAGTGTTATTGATCCTACGATAAGTCATCACTCGAATCGTGCGTTGCTATGTGCGACACTACACTTTTTAGATGAATCTAGAAAGACGCATAAGCAAGTGTTGGACACACAAAATCTCCCAAAAATGATCTGAAGGACAAGAAATGAAGAATTGTGGGGCTTTTCTGTGGTTTTTAAATGATAAAACACCAGATCTGCATGTAGAACAACTGTCACGATGCAACATGCGCTTATTTTTGGTGTTTTTAGTGGAGCATGTAAAAAATCTTTTAACTATGTATGGAAGAGAAACTATTTGTGGTGTGTGTGTGTGTGTGTGTGGCGCTGTAATGTGTACTGGTCTAGTTTGCTCAGATTAGTTTCAGTGCTCTGTTCATTCACAGAACAAATGAGAGGTCAGAGGTCAGTCTTTACAGTTGAGAGGTGAGGTGTGATTGGTGTGACGGAAGAGTGAATATTTTATATCCAGTTTGCACTTTGTCACGTTACTGAGCCGCCACACACGTGTGCACATGCACAGCTAGACGTTCCTATGAATGACTGTTTTTACATTTCCGTACAGCCTTTTCTGAACTAGTACTACAGTTGCAGTATGGCTCCCGAAAAGCCTACAACCTCCTCTAGACTTGGTCACATTAGTGACTCATAGCTTCCTGATATTGGAAAAGCATCTAGAACAACTGGCCAGGGTGTAATTTCCTGAAAGCAGTATCTCATCTTCTAATTGCCTTCTCTCTTTGAGTGAGCGTCAGTACTGATACTCCCGCTACCATGTGACTGATCTTCATATTATGTTTTATCAACAAACTATCCATGACGGGATTGAATATATGTAATATACATATTCAGATCTGGTTAGAAAGATGTTGCCTATTAAAACCTATCTAGTCTGCTAAAATGAGAAATTAATATAATGAGCTTGTCGGGAACTTTATTCACATATCTGACATGTATCTTATGTTTTCTTTGAATTCTAAAACCGGGATTTTATCAGTGAAATTCTTCATTAAGCAGATGAGCACAACACATTGTCTTATCTAAACAAAAATACAGACTCGGTAAAAAAAAAAAATCTACAAAGGCCATTTTAGTCCATTCAGAAGCTTTGACATGTCTATTTCGGTAATCAAAACAACCTTTATTTCATTCTCTGTACTCGAATACTCAAAAGTGCACTTGAAGATATTGACCACGTTAGACCCATTTGCAGTACTCAGGCACAAAGCATGCGATTTTTCCAGTAATAATGGTCAGTTATTCTGAAGTTCAGTCAGTTGCGTTGTCAGTGAGCTTGCTGCGTCTGTGGAGCTGCAGAACCGTCTGGGGCAGCTACTCTTGTGTTTGAGGATGTTTCATGCCACTGCAAATTGTCATGCCTGAGTGCAGCGAATTCAGTTATGCGATACTGTTAATTGGACAAGTCTGAATGTTTTCTCTTCTTTCTAATAAACTGCTGTTTTGTAAATTTGAAGAAATAGCAAATCACAACTACTGCATCGATTACTCCATGTTGTATGCATATAGATTATTTTTTATTTCTATTTTTAAGCATCAGATGTTTCTGCATCACATAATTATATCATGTGGTCAGGTGCCAAACATACGAAAACAGTATTGTATAAATTTATACTGTACAATTGTTATTTGTTGAACAAAATATTTGTAATTGTTGCATTTTTGTAGATTTTGTATGGTAACCTGTATTTTGTGATGTCAGTTTGAGATATGAAATCTGTTTTGGTTATCCTGCAAAGCAAAGATTAAATTTGGGGAAAAAGTCATTTTTCTATGTGTAATGTTTGTTTTGTAGCATGCTACCAAGCTATTGTAGGGGTCGGGTATTGTGAACTGCAAGTCATACCGGTGAGTTCCACAAGATGTCAGCAGATCAAATATGACAAAATAGTGAAACTACATTGTAAAATATGGAGGCAGCGATAACTTATTTAAAACATTTAAAGCTATGACTAACTGAACAAAGTAGTCACTGAAAAGATAATCAATCTTTTATCACATTGTTCTCTGACATCTCTTTTGTGGCCCATGCAAACACCCGTGGACTGAAATGGTCCAGCAGGGTGACGGATTTTAGTCAGCAATTTCAAATCGGTTATTCTTGAGATCGGCTTTAGTCTGAGGATGTCTTCTCCACCAATGGGTTAGACGCATGAGTGTCCAGTTTAACAAGAAAGTACACAGCAACCACACGACATTGTCTGTGTGAAAACAATTGAAAGCTTATGTAGTACTCTAATGTGACGGCAGTTCTCCAATGTAGCGAACCACTTTCAAGTGGACAGAGAGTCACATGAACGCAGATCAGAGACATGTTCATGCACAGCTTAATGGATCTTCCAGCACGCCCAATTCGGGTATTTCAGGTCTTCCCAATATTAGATCTAGGTGTGTAAGATTAGGGTTAGAACATAATTCCACATCACTTAATTACATCACTAAACTGGTAGTATTCCAAAGCACCACGAGAACAATATGAAAGATAATGTGAGCTTTACAAATACAGTTTCTCTTCATGGCTACATTAATGTTTATATTGTGTGTAATGTTTACATTCTAAAAATAGTGACTTCACTCAAGATTTAAACTTGCCATTATCTATATATCGCAACTGTTGCTACATCAATAGAGACATCTGTTAGCACCAGAAAAAAACAGAAATATTTCTCTTTTAAAATAGCCACTTGCACAGTGTCTGAGTTCAGGGTCATAAACCAGCTCGGCTAGTTGTGTGTAAAATTGTATCATGTGATGCAATAGAAGGTACCAATGGCCTTACTTCTTCATAGTAAACAAAACATGCATTTGAAATATTGTTCTACATAGCTAACAGACACCCCAGACATCTGTAAAAAAAAAAGGTAGGTAAGAGGTAAAAGAAAGAGGTAATAGCCAACACAAACATCAAAAACATACATGTTACATGTGATGTCATGGGTTAGCCATTACAACATCACAGCTCAGTTGAGCTTTCAACTGACAAGTAAAGCAAGTAGTAGAAAACAGGAGGAGTGTGTGTGTGTGTGTGTGTGTGTGTGTTTGTATGTACACTCTCACGTTTGCCCTACACAGCAGCCGTTACCTGTCGAACAGGTAGAAGCAGAAGCAAGTTTCCCTCCGCAGTACCTGCACTGCCACACCTTTCAACTGTCCCATGAAGAAGAACTAGACAAGGAAGGACTGACGTTAGCAGTTGGCAGGCGTAGAGCTTGGACGCAACAGCACAGAGGTGCTTTCAGTTCCACTCACCTGTAGTCCCACGCAGAGCTTTTCCATGCAGCCCATCTGAGTATGTCTGCTGTTTGAAGAAAGTTGCTTACACAGTATATGACACACGCTTACTGTAACCCACAATAAGAGCACTGATTTTGGATCTGTGATGCAATAAGTCCTGATCATTCTACCTCTGGTAAGAACACCTTCAGGCAGAACAGCCATCTACTGAAGCAGATAGACAGACAGACAGACAGACTGACAGATTGATCCTCAAAGGCGTTCAAGTAAAGTTCCCTTTTTCATCCATCTTGATACTTTGTATCAATTCAGTTTTCATCTGTTTCCTGTAATTTGGGACTTGCCTATAAGTTATTTTTCTGGACACTTACCTAGACACCTAGAGGATTTTATTTCTTATTAAACATCTGGACAGTCCATAGTTTATGCTTGAGCTTCTAATGTAATGGTTATTTATGAAAAATCACCTAGTGGGTTTCTGTGAGTGAGGCCAGATTTGCAGCATGGACGTGTGTAGCTACTGATTATGTTGTTGCCACATTGTTGTTGATGGCAACAACATAATCAGTAGCTGTACAGTAACAACATTATCGTGTCAAGTGCAATACTTTATTTGCACGATGCACTTACACCATGCAACCATATGTATTTCCTTCTGTCAATAACATTTCAGTGTACTAAACTGATGATGGTGTTGTGTTCTTGTTCATGAAAGGAGGACTTGGAACCTTCCTACATTTTTCTACATTGTCTGCATTTCACCAGCTACTTCCATCACTGTTAACTATTGATGATGGGTTGGATTTCATTACACTACTTGAAAGTCTTGTTGACATCCAACAAGCAGGATTCGTCTGACAGGTGAGAGTGCACAGCAGGTGTTTCGAACAAAACGTGTATTCGCAGTATCAAGACTGGCACTGATCTCAGACCAGTTTTTTTGAACTGTAGCCAAAGTGCTGGCACAAGAATACAGTGCTAGATTAAAGAAACTGATCTGAGAATACAATAGTGGATCTGTTAAAAACAGATCAAAACAGATCAAATATTTTTATAATCAAAAACTAAGCTCTTAACAAAAAGTTAATTGGTTTGAAAAGCAAAATGTGATAACCATAAGCTTGCAATTTATTTTCCTTTCTGGGGTCTTGTTTTACCTTGCAGGTGTATCAATCCACGCATTCCCATAAAAGTTAAGCAAACTGACTAAATCGAGGAAAAGGCGTTCAAAGCATTACATAACATGAATCGGCCACAACGATTATTTTGCTATGTTTTCTCGATTTAGTACCTACAGCGGATTCACCAGAATCCCATCACTGAAAAGACGAATTGCAGCAAATCACCATTCTGAGTTCCACAACAAATAAAACATTTAGAGACAGCAATTTATTCGGCGCAGTTTTGTATGTTCAATATAGATTTCTGAGTACAAATGCTAAACTGGCAAACGCAGCTGAATCAGGAAAGCTAACGTTTGCTTAACTTGTGAATCTTCTCCTGAAAGAGATGTGAGAGCGCTTCAGGATCCAGGTAGTGCTCAGGCGGAAGGTGGGCGTTACCTTACGGACCTATCGATGCCATTGAATGTGTCACGGATTTATTTGGTTAGTCCCGTCCTCCCGTTTACTTAATGCATACTTTCACAACCCTTAATCCTTTATCAAAGGTGTCTTGGTGAACGCGGAATCTTTAGTAAGTTTCCCCCCTCACATAAAGTAAGACTGAAGCCGTTTTATTTTGTTTATGGATGGAACATGCGCTAAACTCACACAGATGTAAGAAGCCAGGTCACGTTTAGACAGTTCTATAGTTCTTCTGAAGGCGTTCACTGACTTGGAAGTGTAGGTTCCTGGGCGGTTTCTGTCTAACAGGAACGGAATACAGCGTGTGTTTCATGGCTCAAGAGGAAAGGTAAGTAATGAGTTGCGACAGCCCACCTGTTAATTCGTTGAAGGCATGCTGTCATAGTGAAGTCTGTCAACTGTTTCAGTGATTCACAGTCGATGAGTAAAGGGACCTTGTCTTTTGCTTTGTTCGAAAGCATTTATTTACTTAGAAAACACTGAAAAGCCTCTCTGTGATCTTAAAGTCAAGATGACAAATGATAGCAGAAGACAAAACAGACATAACTTCCAGTGGTATTTCATGGTATTATACCTTTTTTTTTTAAAAAAAGTTGTGTTTATAATCTTGCACTGCTGAATATGAACTGAATTTGCTCAGATGTTAACCTAGATACCCTAACATCCTTTTACAGTCTAGGCTTTTGATTTCTACACAGCAGTATCCATATCCATTGGGATAATACATTGTCTGCTGGGATAGGACAATATGTATTGATGTAAAGGGAGAGCTCTGGGAATAGCAGGTGCTTGCTGGATTTCTTTGTTGGCTCCAAATCCCCTCTGGCAATGAGAGGTTTTGGTTTTATTTAGCATAAATGTCTGCTTAACACAACAGGATCAGGAACATTATGTCTAATCAAACGTCAGATCAAAGCTTTTTACACAGACTCACTAAAAGACTTTAAGCAACTAAAAGGTTTAAACTGCCAACGTTCTTCCAGAGCTTTGCATTACCTTTCCACTCCGCATTTCAGGGCTTCCTCTGAGCTTTGCTCGTCTTGTTTTCATCCCTCAAATAGTTTGACAGTTAAACCGCTGACACTTATAGGATCATCACACGGTGTATTAATTAATTGTAGTCCTCAATCGTGTTTGCCCACTTTTTGTAGGTGGTTCTCTATCAAACAGGAACATACCATTAAAACCAAAATCCAGTTTGACTAGAAAATGCGTATGAATGATCATACTGTGTGTTGACTAGCAAGCCTGTTATATATACTCTAGATATGCCTTTCGTATTAAAACCACACATATAGAAAGAAGTGAAGGGAATTTGCACATGAGAACTCTGTTTAATATTCCAGCTTATCTGGTTTTCTCTGTTTTCCAGTGATATTATTCTAAATTAGCAAATGCTATCAGTCACCAGTCGAATCACTCACTCACTCACTCACACACACACACACACACACACACACACACACACACTAACATCAAACCCCTATGCCAAGACCACAGACATCTCA
Source organism: Brachyhypopomus occidentalis (assembly GCA_020368025.1). Lineage (NCBI taxonomy): Eukaryota > Metazoa > Chordata > Actinopteri > Gymnotiformes > Hypopomidae > Brachyhypopomus > Brachyhypopomus occidentalis. The sequence goes on along the minus strand of JAGXOD010000082.1, from coordinate 2,741,981 downwards.
GCACTAGGAGCTCAGCTGGCTGCTCGTTCTAAACAGTCTTAACTCTGCATCGCAGCAAGCGGCTGGTAGTGGTGGTGCCCAACGAAACGTCCTTCCCCTCCCGCCGCGTCTTCACCAGTGAGGATGAGGCCTGGAGAGCCTACCTGGAGAACCCGCTCACCGCAGCCACCAAGGCCATGATGAGCATCAACGGGGACGAGGACAGCGTGGCCGCCCTTGGGCTCCTGTACGACTACTACAAGGTCAGAGGCTGTGGAGGCTTATCAGCACCGTCAGTGATGCTTCACATCATGGAGCTTAGACCAGTTATATCTCACTCTCAGGTTCCAAAAGAGAAGAGACTGCTGCCTGTAGCCAAAGTTGCTGAGGAAGAAAAGAGGTACCGCACACCCAGATGGATTCACATATGTGTACCGCACACCCAGACATATTCACATATGTGTACCGCACACCCAGATGGATTCACATATGTGTACCGCACACCCAGACATATTCACATATGTGTACCGTACACCCAGATGGATTCACATATGTGTACCGCACACCCAGACAGATTCACATATGTGTACCGCACACCCAGACATATTCACATATGTGTACCACACACCCAGACAGATTCACATATGTGTACCGCACACCCAGACAGATTCACATATGTGTACCGCACACCCAGACATATTCACATATGTGTACCGCACACCCAGACGGATTCACATATGTGTACCGCACACCCAGACAGATTCACATATGTGTACCGCACACCCAGACAGATTCACATATGTGTACCGCACACCCAGATGGATTCACATATGTGTACCGCACACCCAGACAGATTCACATATGTGTACCGCACACCCAGACATATTCACATATGTGTACCGCACACCCAGATGGATTCACATATGTGTACCGTACACCCAGACAGATTCACATATGTGTACCGCACACCCAGACAGATTCACATATGTGTACCGCACACCCAGACAGATTCACATATATGTACCGCACACCCAGACAGATTCACATATATGTACCGCACACCCAGATGGATTCACATATATGTACCGCACACCCAGACAGATTCACATATATGTACCGTACACCCAGACAGATTCACATATGTGTACCGCACACCCAGACATATTCACATATGTGTACCGCACACCCAGACATATTCACATATGTGTACCGCACACCCAGACATATTCACATATGTGTACCGCACACCCAGACATATTCACATATGTGTACCGCACACCCAGACAGATTCACATATGTGTACCGCACACCCAGACGGATTCACATATGTGTACCGCACACCCAGACGGATTCACATATGTGTACCGCACACCCAGACGGATTCACATATGTGTACCGCACACCCAGACGGATTCACATATGTGTACCACACACCCAGACATATTCACATATGTGTACCACACACCCAGACAGATTCACATATATGTACCGCACACCCAGACAGATTCACATATATGTACCGCACACCCAGACAGATTCACATATGTGTACCGCACATCCAGACAGATTCACATATATGTACCGCACACCCAGACATATTCACATATGTGTACCGCACACCCAGACATATTCACATATGTGTACCGCACACCCAGACATATTCACATATGTGTACCGCACACCCAGACGGATTCACATATGTGTACCGCACACCCAGACAGATTCACATATGTGTACCGCACACCCAGATGGATTCACATATGTGTACCACACACCCAGACATATTCACATATGTGTACCACACACCCAGACATATTCACATATATGTACCACACACCCAGACAGATTCACATATATGTACCGCACACCCAGACAGATTCACATATATGTACCGCACACCCAGACAGATTCACATATGTGTACCACACATCCAGACATATTCACATATATGTACCGCACACCCAGACATATTCACATATGTGTACCACACACCCAGACATATACTGTATGTACCACACACCCAGATGGATTCACATATACTATATGTACCATACTTTCAGATAGATACTATGTTGCATACTAAAGGTTTGATTTTTTAATCTTGGCATGCAGATATTTCTTTAACATTAATGACAGTAAAATGCAGTTCACTTTTTGCTTCACGTGTTTATGTTGTACAGGACCTGGAACGTCGGCATGGAGACCATGGACGAGCGGGTTCAGGTTGCTAAATCTCTCCCGGTCAACCTCTCCCTGAACGCAGACGCTGTGAGCGCAGAGGGGAAGCGAGACTCCTACAGTGTCTCTCCAGCCCAGGGGGGTGTGGTGGCCACAGTAAAGGCGGAGGTGTACGCCCCCGGCCTGGCCACCCCCAACCTCCAGCGAGAGGGACAGTCGTTCCAACGCCTGGCCTTCCTTCAGCACGCTCAGGAGGCAGGAGCCATTAGCCACAGCCGCTACATGAAGGATGAGCAGAAGAACATTCCGGATAGCACCTTTGAGGACTCGTACAACGGAGAGAATGTGGTGAGGACTCAGTTAAAATGACTATTCGGTCAATGTCAGTGAGGCAGAAGGAGCAGTTGATTTCAATTGTTGGTGATTTGGTAATATGTGACCTTTTGCTGCTTTTCCTCTTTACCAGAAGTTCAGAGTACCTACCACTCTGGGGGCCCAAGACCCCCTTTATGAGCTGCCCACCCCGTAAGTCTTCTGTTCTGACGGGACGTGGTGACTTTTCGTTTAGACTGTCACGAGGGTGAGAAGAGGTGTGATTATCCCCTTCCCTTTCCTCCCTCGTGACAGTCCATATGAAAACATGAAAACATCTCTGACCTCTCCACGTCTCCTCTGTTTAGAGTGTCCACCAACTCCGGTAACTCCGGTAACACCCCTCTCCTCTGGTATAGGGATTCGTTTGTGTACAGTATAGAAGCGAGTCGCTCGGTGCGTCAGAAGGAGGGCGATGGGCCCATGATCTATCTGAACAGAGGGCAGTTCTATGGCATCACACTGAGGGATCCACAAGCCAGCAAGGGCCTGCACCATCCCATCAACAAAGTGCGGGTGAGTCCTGCTGCCAATGGCATGACAACTATATAAAGCTTCTATTTCCTACTGCCATGGTAACCGTCTGAAGGTTCTGCACTCCGGTGGCATGGTAACGGTCAGATGTTTTCTGATTGGAGCCTCACACAGCCCTGACCTCTTCTCTGTCTCGCAGAGTGTAGTGATGGTGGTGTTTGGGGAGGACAAGTGTCGGGATGAACAGTTGAAGCACTGGAACTATTGGCACACCCGACAGCATACTGCCAAACAAAGAGTCCTGGACATCGGTAAGCAGCTGTCACTCGGTGTGCTCGACTGTGCTCGACTGTGCTCGACTGTGCGTGTATGTGTGTATATGTGTGTATGTGTGTGTATGTGTGTGTATGTGTGTGTGTGTGTGTGTGTTTATGTCTGTATGTTTTGAAACTTTCTGACTAGTTGGGGTACGATTCAAGGGGAATCCCTGTGTGTGTGTGGTGTGTGTGTGTGTGTATGTTTGTCTGTATGTTTTGAAACTTTCTCACTAGTTGGGGTACCATTCAAGGGGAATCCCTGTGTGTGTGTGTGTGTGTGTGTGTCTTTGACCCCTCATTTGATAGCCTTTTGCATTCCCTTCATATTGTATCCTGATATTGGTACAAGGCTTAGGGCAATGTAATCTGTCAGCTTTACTTACACATGGGAAATGGGCAGACAATAGAAATGGGGTCAGTCCTGGGAAAGGTGCAGGGCTGACACCTGGAGACCACTGAGATGGTCTCCACTGGAGCACCTACAAACCTACAGGATGTAGTGGCATTCTGGAGAGCTTGATACCCGATACACCCCAGTGATTTTTCATAGCACTCTAGGCTACAGATGAGGATTTAAATAGATATGTTAACGGTTAGGGGGAGGAGAGTCCAGAGCTAGTCAGAGTGTCAGAGGTACTGAGGCCTTGTCCCTTCTGCTAACTTTTAACCACCATTGTAATATAATATAATTGCAATCCAGGAACATTCTAGTGTAATTATTGTGCAGCCTGCAGTGATTTTGCAGTGATAAGACACAATCCAGTGTCACAGTCTCCTGTCCTGTTATGTTTAGTACATGCTGCTTTTGAATGTGATTTATTCCATCAAAAGCATTTTTGTCCTTTTTAAAAGTGTCCAGACAGAAGGTCAAAACCGCTGATGTCACCTCTTGTCCTTTCTATTCAGCTGATTACAAAGAGAGCTTCAATACCATTGGGAACCTTGAAGAAATCGCCTACAATGCAGTCTCTTTCACATGGGACGTTAATGAAGAAGCTAAGGTAAGGGTCTAAGTTTGTAAGATGTTCCAAACTCTCACAGGGACGGTGGCTATTAGACCTGGAATCACTACTGTCTCCCCTCCTCATCCGTACAGAATAAAGCTTCACGTGTAGCATATGTAGAAGTTTCTTTGTGTGTTTATGTAGTATTTAGTATTCAGTATTTTAACGCAACTAAGATCTATGACAACATTGACAACGTTGACGTTGTCAACGTTGACAACATTTGCAGAAGCAGCCGAAACTCTAAAAGACTTGTACAAAAAAGGGAATCACAGAAAAAGGTTGTATGTCAGATTCAGAAGTGGGACCTTTAGGTGGCATGTGTAGAGGACACTTCAGACACGTTGATTTAAAACAAATAAAATAGGCACAGATGTGTTAACATGCTTAGAAAGATATAATCAGATTAGATCATATTAGAATAATGCTAGCATAGTAATCAGATCTTCCCAAAGGCTTTGATTACTCTAGAGAAAAAAATAAAATAATTAAAGCTGATCAGTCAATCAGTGTGACATAATACGATCAGTGGATTTGATATTTCACTGAGCTGTCAAGGATATTGGAACACACAGCTGTTTTAATCCAGTTATTTATTTATTCTGGTTGCCATGTAAGAGATCTTGTAATATAGATTGAGCATCTTGGAAATGAGTTGACAACATATGGTCCATGAGGCAGATGTAACCTTCCTGTAAAATACCCCACCTACCCCCGCCTACCGTCTACATCATCTTTACAAGAACAGCCGCAGAGCAGAGGGTTCTTATGTTGATGCTGTGCACCTAATGACTTTCCATTAAAAACAGCTTCTTTAAATGAGCAGATCACTCTTGACTAACAGCAGCACGCACACTTATGTTTCACAGATGCCCATAACTGCGTCTACAGGACTGAATCTGTGACTGGTGTACGGCACAGCAGTCATTCAGACAGGCTTTACTCTTCTGTCAGGGTTTCATTATTGAAGGCTTATAGTAAACGATGATGCACGATGTTTGCGAAATGATCTCAGACGCACTCAGTGGGAAGCACATGTATGGTTTATTAACTGATGTCTGTTGAAAATGATCATGTGATCATGAGAAAATAAGTGGTTCTCACAACATTATACCGTAAGCCTTCTTGTTAAACAAAAGCTGCAGGCACAGACATGAAGGTAGAGGAGACTCTGTCAGTGGGAAAGTATTTTCACTCTGGGCAAAAAAAATTCCCACATTTCATCTCCAAATGTGGTTTTTCCAGTGTCTCTTGAAAGATTGGCACAAGGCGATTTACAGTGTGAATGTCGTTAACATTATTTGAATAAACTGCTCGCCGATACAGAACTGAAGATAATGCAACTGTGATCTGTTTACATAAATGTAAAATGTAAAAATAAATAAAATTGTACATTGGTAAGATTCAAGATAAACAGCATGTGTAGAGATATTCATAATTGCAGTTAAATATACAGTTTTCTAGAGAAACAGGACATTTTGGACAGAGCTGTGCAGACAAACTGTCCTGTTTCTCTGGAAATGTTGTGTACATCCCAAATCTCTACATATCTTACCCAGGTACACAGTACCTCCTTACCTGGAGCCTTCCTCAGAAAGTCTGTATATTATAGAGAGAGAGGGAGAGAGATAAGTTTGTGGTGTGGTGTTTGTGTGTGTGTGTGATTGTCAAAAAAGAACTATTTTTAAAAATAACTATTTTAATTGTAACTTCCTGTCCATTATTTGCACAATGCAAGCATATAATAACAGTTGTGGTGGACATTGTGCATGTTCAACTTAAAGTTGCTTCATGAGAATATGAGTTGAGTCTGGCATCAGTAAAAGTTGAATTTTGAGTTTTTAGTGAAGATTTTTAGTTTATTCTCATTATTACCGGACTGCTTAGTTAGTGTTTTTGGGTCATTGGCCAATCAGAAAGAGACAGGAGGTGTGGGGAGCATAGTGATGTTTCCCATGATGCCATGTGCCTTCCAGCAGCCTGTGAACTAGCTGACATGAATGTTGTTATAAAGAGTGGCTGATTTGTGTGTATGTGCCATTAATGAGCTTGACCTGTCTGTAGTAAAGCCGTTGTGTCTGCCATTTAGTTCGCATTCTGCTTGTATTGTGGTTGTGATTATTCTGTTATTGCAAAGAATCTGATCCTTAGAGCAGTGGTGTTTTATCGTTCTTTCTTTGTGTCAACACTACAATAAGTAAAAAAAAAAAAAAAGCTAAACCCATATTTTTATTATGAAAATCCTACATGCAGTTAAGCACACTCAAACCAAACAGGCAAAACGTTTTGTTTGTTTAGCAACTATGCTGGCCAAATAACTATTAATTGTTGTAATAGTCAAACCAGTTCTGGCTCTACTATGACTGAAAGTTTAAATGTGATCTGAAAGGTATCAAAAAACCTCCACTAGATTAGCTGACCACTTAAGCGTAATAATAGCATACATGCTACATCCTAGCCTACAGTTTCAAGCTCTTTAGCCTCGTCGTAAAACCCCACATTCCCTGTCTGCTCATAGACTATTTTTCTAAGGTACTCTATAGACTCATTATTTCTTAGTGTCAGACCTGCTGTGCAATGGAATAGCATTGCAGTAAATTCAAATGTCCATGTGAAAACTGGAAAGCAACATTTTGAAAAGAAACGTTTCACTCCTTAAATGATCCCTCCTTGGACTCCTCATTAGGCCTTGTGAACATAAAAGGTTGGGTCTGGATCTGTGATTCACTTTAGTATTAGTCGATATTTAAAAATGAATTAATAAAGTAGAAAGTAGATTGCTTAGGAAATGTTTGTATTCTTTCTTAAAGTAGTTAACTAATAGATTTTTAGTTGTAAAGGAAGCAGCCGTAATTCCAAAGGAATCCACACTCCAACTCCACTGTGTGAGAAGCGCGTGTGCTATTGAGGTTTTCTCTCCCTCTGTGTAGGTGTTCATCACAGTGAACTGTTTGAGCACAGACTTCTCATCTCAGAAGGGAGTGAAAGGGCTTCCGCTGATGATTCAGATCGACACTTACAGCTACAACAACAGGAGCAACAAGCCCATTCACAGAGCTTACTGCCAGATCAAGGTCTTTTGTGACAAGGTTAGTGAAGAAAAAGTTTCTATAACAGTGAATGGTAACTGTACCATTTAAAATACCTGGTGTGTGACCAGCTAGTGATGCATCATGGACAATATGCAAATTAGTTAGCACCTTGAAGTTTTTTTAAGCGAGTTGTTTATGCCACTGATTCACAGGGAGCTGAGCGGAAGATCCGGGATGAGGAGAGAAAGCAGATGCGGAAAAAGGCGAAGGGTCTCGTGGCCGGGGGGCAAGGTGAGTCAAGGGAACCAATCAGATTACATTTCAGCAGCTTGTCTATTCTCACCCTGGAGTGTCCACAGCACACATGGCCCATCTGAATGCTTTGCATTAGTAACAGAGTACAATGAGGTTCGAGTGTTGTGTTGCATTGTTAGAAATAAACTAATTCTGTTATGATTCATATGGCATGAAATTAATGTAACATAAGTTAAACACACAGCACATACACACTTTAATAAAGTAATAATTATATTACAATATTCTAATGTATTAATGCATAATGTTTGTTGTCACTGCTTCCAAATGAATCCCAGATCTAAACACTAGAGCGGCGCAATGTGGTGTTTGTTAACACGGTATCATAATATTGGCCTGTGCATATCAAAGACATGCAGATGAGTGTAACAAGTGATGTGTGGGTGAGCACACTGAATCAAATGTTCCTGATTAATATTCTGTTAGTGTTCAAGCGTTTGCGCAGTGTGGCGAATGTGCACACCTTCTTGAAGAAGAATGCAGCCTTGTAACATGGAAATGACGACCTTTTCTCGAGAACCTGCAATCGCAATATGTAGCAGCAGAGTTGTAGAGCGTCTGGGTGCACATGGCGCATCTGGAGGGAGGGGTGGAGATGTGCTCCTCTTAACGCTCCTGTTCTCGCAGACCTGACAGGGAAGGGCCTGATGAAGAAATCGGAGGTCACGTTCTTTAAATCCATGAGCGATCTGGAGTTCCAGCCTGTGCTCTTCATCCCTGATGTCCATTTCAGTAACCTGCAGAGAGCTGCACAGGTAAGCCACTTCTTCATCCACCCGTCCGCGTTGTGGGTGTTTTCCCACAGGGAGGCGGTCTGGTTGCCATGACAGTGCTGTGCAATTGTGTGATTGTTTCAGTGGGGAAGTAATGGTAGGGAACAGGAGAGTAACCTGGCAAGCACACCACCAGGTGCATTGCAGCGATGCCAAACATGTAAAACTATGCCATTTTGTTCCCACATTTCACCTTACTGCCCTCTTACCCATGTATCTTGGCTCCGCCTACTATAGTGACTCACCACTGCTGTCTGTTTGCAGGCGTTTGGCTTTGGTGCTGAGGAAATGGAGAATGACGGGTAAGCATCACCATTAAAGGTGTCCCCTGAGTACGTTAGCATCATCAGATTACACATTTAACAGCTTGGCTGTGGTCACTAGGGTTTTAGTACATGCAAAAAACAAATATTTAGTAAATCCATCATTATTGTTTACTGTTAAGTTAGTTCTCAGCCTCAAGGAAAACACATTTTAATTGCATTTTAGTTTTACATTTCAGTATGTACTGTAAATCTATTTAAATGTTCATACATCGCTTAGACAAATGCTAAGGTTTTTCACTGAGTGATGAACAGGTTTTATTATAAAAATGTCCAGTGTGATTTCCATGACATGCAGCTTGGCTCAGTGATGTGCATTTTTACGGCAGTGTGATAATGAAGAGGATGTTTAAGCAGCCTGAGGATGATTCCTGCTCTCCACCAGCCAAACACAGCAGAGGGGAGACACCGCGGAGAGGTGGGCTGCCACGCGCAAACCTCTTTTCTTTTAGTAATGACTAGATTAATGTGTTTTAGAGACAATGAATCTGAAAGATTCTTCCTGTCATTGTTTCGTGGTGTGAAGGGATTTCTTGTTATTCCTCCTTCACAGTACTGCTGTATGTAAGGAAAGAGTCTGATGAGGTGTTTGATGCTTTAATGCTGAAGTCTCCAACAGTGAAGAGCTTAACAGAGGCTGTAAGTACCAACCTGCACCTCTTTCAGCGTGTAGCTGTGATGAGATGAGTGAAGGGGCATTGGGGCATTGGGGCACTGGGGCACTGGGCACATTTACCTGTTTTCTCTTATCCTTTTTCTTTTAGATATCTAGCAAATACTCCATTTCTGCTGAGAAGATCACTAAAATCTTCAAGAAAAGCAAGAAAGGGTGAGTAGAGACCATACCAGGAGCCTCCGCAGTTACTGTGTGTAACATTACAGCCATCAGGTTCTGGCTTTGAATCTGCCAGGCTTAATCTGATTTTAAAGGAACAAATATTAATTTCCCCACTAATGAAAACATAATCTGGGAGTTTAAAGTCACTTTTCATATTAGTAGTGATGGAGGTGTAAAGGTGTAAAGCCAGTTCTGATAGGTTAGTTTTTGTGGTTCAGGTAGTGCAGGCAGCTACACTGAGTCATATAATGACAAATCAGAATCGGAGCAGATTTGCATTCTGAATTGTCTCCACAAGCTTCACAGTACATTCACATTTGCACAGCATTAAACAGGAACCGTAGTCTTACTGAGCTAAAGCCATTTTGGGAAGTCACACAAATGGAGTCGACTCCTGGGTTTGTGCATATCGTGTACCATGGTGAGTTTGTGCGGCCGCGTTGCAGCCTGTCGTGATCGTCTGACACTGTCTCTCCTCTTATTTGACCGTTAGAATTCTGGTCAACATGGATGACAACGTCATTGAGCAGTATGCCAACGAGGACGCCTTTGTTTTAAACATGGACGCTCAGACGGAATGCTTCCACATCACACTCACAGAAATCTGAGAATTCGACCGTCCCATATTCACGGACAACACAGGAGCCAGAGCGCTAGTCTTCCCCTTACCCCATCTTCGGTTTTGAAGTTCGTTGGACTCCATCCCATAACGAGTAGACTGGGCGGGCAGTTTGGGGTTAATACGTCAGATTCACTAAACAGATTTGTTCTGGTTGAGAATATTGTGTGATGTGATGATTGTTGCAGCTATACAACACAGTACTAAAGTAAGAGGCCATAACAAATACCGCTTAAAATTCTTCTTTTTCTTGTGGTTTTCAAGCTCCCTCTACTGGCCAATAGTAAAACTGTAAATTAGGACTGCAGCTAAGTTGTAGCATTTTGTACTGTAGTATAGTGGCCCTAAGAAGTCTAAATACCATTGAGCCTTCTCCCCACAAAATTAATCATACTGGAAAAGTGTCACAGACACAACTACGTTTTGCGCTTTTCAGTAGAATATGAACCCAATGGACCCTGAATTTCCATCCTGGCCAACCTGCAGTTCCTGGTTCATCTTTACAGTATATAGTGGGACGCATGTTAAGCCTTTGGTTATTGCATGTGAATATTTAATGTTTTTTTAAGAATATTGTGTGTGTATATACTTTTTTATGAATTTAATAAACTAAAGCTTTTGCTGTCTTGTTTAAGTGGGACATTTCGGTCATTTATCCCATTTACAGAGTGCCGTATACTGAAAGGTGTTCATCGTTCATTACAGAATTGAACATGAGGCAGTCCTTAAAGTGTTGGACATACATATTGAATGGTAATCTGGTAAACATCTACACTGGAAAACTGAAATCCAACATATCAGTACCAAATTAAATGGAACAGCTAAAGGAAATGAGAGATTTCCTTCAGGATCAATGAACTCTTATATTTCAACACTGTGTTGGGACTTTAAAATACATCTGTTAAAATTAGGAAAATATAAAAAAATTAGAAAAGATGTACTGAAAACATTTTAGATAAATAATTCTATGCCACGGCATGGTGGTGTGGTGGTTAGCACTGTCGCCTCACAGCAAGGCGGTCTGGGTTCGATTCTCGGTCTGGGCTGCTCTGTGTGGAGTTTGCATGTTCTCCCTGTGCCTGCGTGGGTTTTCTCCGGGTACTCGGGTTTCCTCCCACAGTCCAAAGACATGCATCTTAGGTTGATTGGTCACTCTAGATTGCCCGTAGGTGTGAGTGTGTGTGTGCGTGTTGGCCATGTGGTGGACTGGCGAACTGCCCATGGTGTACCCTGCCTTCGCCCGGAGATGCTGGGATTGGCTCCAGCCCCCCCGTGACCCCGACTAGCGGGAATAAGCGGTACGGATAATGAATGAATGAATTCTATGTCATTATTATTTATTTATTGTCATTTTATTTATTGTAGAAACTTTGATCTCTTGTTCTTTTAATTTAGATTTTTTGTTTTTCTCATGGTAAAGTAATTTTTTGATTTTTTAGAACTTTAAGAAGTTTTAGATCCCAGGGATACATGAACTAGAGACACTGTGTTGTACACAGGTTAGGAGCACGTCTCTGTGTTGTACACACACAGGTTAGGAGCACGTCTCTGCGTTGTACACACACAGGTTAGGAGCACGTCTCTGCGCTGTACACACACAGGTTAGGAGCACGTCTCTGCGTTGTACACACACAGGTTAGGAGCACGTCTCTGCGTTGTAGACACACGTGTTAGGAGCACGTCTCTGTGTTGTACACACACAGGTTAGGAGCACGTCTCTGTGTTGTACACACACAGGTTAGGAGCACGTCTGCGTTGTACACACACAGGTTAGGACCACATATCTGCGTTGTACACACACAGGTTAGGAGCACGTCTCTGTGTTGTACACACACAGGTTAGGAGCACGTCTCTGTGTTGTACACACACAGGTTAGGAGCACGTCTCTGTGTTGTACACACACAGGTTAGGACCACATATCTGCGTTGTACACACACAGGTTAGGAGCAGGTCTCTGCGTTGTAGACACACGTGTTAGGAGCACGTCTCACGTCTTTGGCCTGTTGTCTTGATTCTTCAGCACATTGCACCAGTGTAAACATGCACGAAAGGATGCAATCTACACAGAAGATAAAAGTTTAAACACTACTTGGTTTAATACTGCAAATATAACGACGTTATATACATCCTCGATGTTCATTGTAATATCAAAAATAGTGCTGTCTGTTTGTATTTATGTTTTAGTAATTTAACCAGGCATATTCATATTTACTGTTGGGGTAGCTTCCTAAACATAGTTTGACCAGCGCTGTGTTCAGTGTCTTATCTCTTCTATCTGTGGTGCTGCGGCTCCAGCTGCAGGTCTGGCTGAACTCCCTGCTTCTCACACACAGCAGGACGCTGGGACACAGTGTGCCATCACGCTCTAACGCTTCTGCACCTGAACCTGGAGAACTGCACGCTATGTGAACGTGATCTTCTCATGGTCAGTGTCTGTGGAACTGTGTGTGTGTCATATTTACTGTAGTGGTAAATTTGCTATGTAAATTTGCAGTTTTCCATTTTAAATATTGCCTGACTCTTTTCCTAAAGTATATGTAAATAATCATTGGTTATTTGTCCATGTACCTACGACATTGGCCTTCTCTCCTTACACCTTCAGTGAGGAACATCTAAAGATGTCCTTTTGTTGAAGTTCATTATTTGATGATCTCCAGTGTACTCTCAATCTCCATCTCTGCTTCTGGAAGGTTTCCATATTTCCATTCAGATAACTCTTTCCCACAGATGCACACTGACGTTAGAGCCTCAAAATGCAAGTGGAATCTTCTGGATTCTGATACATAAGACAGGCACTTTGGACTTGGTGAAGATCAGTAAAAATGTGCTTTAAGATCATGGGTTATACTGTAGCTTTGATAAGAGGATGTTCTCAAAATTCAACCTATTCTTATGTGATATTTTTCTTTCTTCCAAAATGAGGTGTATGCTCCTCCTAAAATACTTCTGAGGTTGATGATCGGTGATGGAGGCCTACTGGGACACAGAGGAGCCTCCCAAAAGAGAAGGCCCAAAGCACAGAGGGATTAAAGCACCACTTTCAGGAGGACCAGGATAGTGTACTACACATTACAACACACCAAGGCAGTACAGAGAACTGCTTGTACATGGAGAGCAAAAACAAAACTTAAATGGCTAAAAATGGCTTTCCCAACCCAGGAAGGATAGAGAGAATGAAGGAAGGAAACCCTTATCTGGATTGTCCTTTTGCCAGAACTGAACATAGACTGAGCACCAGAGCATGTGAGCTGTTCTTAAGTTGGCCGGATGACAGTCGTGGTTAATTGCCTCTGTATACTGTGAAGTGGTCGTATGCCTCCCTCTAGTGGCCAAATACGACCTAGACGTCAGCTAAGCCCTAGTGATGCTTTACTGGAACTAATCAAATAACTCGTAGGCAGTACATGTTTATGTAATCAAAACTAGTGTGTAAGAACTGTGGTTGTTTGAACTCTGCCTGCTGCAGCTCAACCATGTGAGAGCTGTTTCTGTGCAGACAGAACAGGATTGCCTAACCCTAACCCCAACCCTAACCCTAACCCCAACCTAACCCTAACCCCAACCCTAACCTAACCCTAACCCTAACCTAACCCTAACCCTAACCTAACCCTAACCTAACCCTAACCCTAACCCTAACCCTAACCCTAACCCTAACCCTAACCCTAACCCTAACCTAACCCTAACCTAACCATAACCCTAACTCTAACCCCAACCTAACCCTAACCCCAACCCTAACCCTAGCCCTAACCTAACCCTAACTTAACCCCATCCCTAACCCTAACCCTAACCCTAACCCTAACCCCCTAACCAGGATTGGTCATGATCACAACCCTGAACATTTCTGTGGCCTTGAGGAAGTTAAAGCAGAAATGACACTCAGCTTTTCTATTTCAGTTAAGACTAAACCAAACTAGTCATTCAACATTCTGAGATTAAGATATCAATTAACCCATCAGTGTGTTTTTTTTTACATCCACCAGTATTCACTGTCTGATGTGTGTTTTATGGCTGATCATGCACATTGTAAGTGTTCTTTTAAAAGCCATTCAGGTCTCCAAATCATCAGGAATGTTCTTGCTGCAGAGGTGCTAGATGATTCTGGCTTCGTGTGTTTTGGTATTGTTTTGAGATGCCATGTTACCTCTTCGTATAAAGACATCCATCCCTTGTTCAATAACACACATGGCCCAAACCCTTGACCATGACACTACACTGATAAAGGCGGTGATGTATACTCAATGCATCGCCAGTGTGTGA
>JAGXOD010000082.1:2672500-2722500 GCA_020368025.1 Brachyhypopomus occidentalis | reverse complement strand
TTCTGCTGCGACATTTGTATGGTAGGGTCAGAATTTGGCATCAACAACATGAAAGCTTGGATCCATCCTGCCTTGTAGCAACGGTTCAGGCTGGTGGTGGTGGCGCAGTGGTGTGGGGGATATTTTCCTGGCACACTTTCGGCCCATCAGACAGGTTTCTTGAACACGGCAATGAGTTCACTGTACTCAAATGGCCTCCACAGTCACCAGATCTCAGTCCAATAGAGCACCTTTGGGATGTGGTGGGACGGGAGATTAACATCATGGATGTGCAGCTGACAAATCTGCAGAAACTGCATGATGCTATCATGACTGTATGGACCAGACTCTCTGAGGAATGTTTCCAGTACCTTGTTGAGTCTATGCCACAAAGTTCTGAAGGCAAAAGGGGGTCCAACCCGGTGCTAGCAAGGTGTACCTAATAAAGTGGCCAGTGAGTGTATAATTTTATCAAGACATAAAATAGATTTCACCTTAAAGTGGCCCAGTGACATTTTCCTTTTTGTCCGGTGTATTAACAGGTCCTGAGATGCATTGCAGAGGCAGTGGAAATGTCCTGAAAGAACTGCAGTGGAATTGCAGACAGTTAATAATTTATTTTCTAAAGACGTTTTGGGTTTTTTTTTGTTTTCAAATCGATGTAAATATAAAGGTAAACATTTGCCTATTGTTTATTGTCTATTGTTGGCAGAAATGTCATGGCTGTAAGGTGTAACTTTTTTCTTTTTTGTTATTTTATTTTTGTGTAAAAGAAAAAGTGAGAGTGTAAACAGTTTGTAGATGTTTTATTGGCATCAGCAAAAGAGTTAGAGGATAAATAAGCATGCTTCTGAAGTCTCTGGTTTCACACAATGGCCATAAGTGACAAGTTGAACACTGTTACATCATCCATAAATGGCATTTACATTTAACAATGTGTCATATGTCCTTACTAAATAAATCTGTGAAATGAAAAATGTGTCTTCTTGCAATATCCAACATCTGTACTGAATAGAAAAATAATAAAGTTTATGTCTATGAAGGATCTGATTTAAAACACTAATAATACTACATAATTCAAATACTTTTTCCCCTTTTCGAACTGTATAAGTGATTGATCAGATAAGTGTATATATTGGCAGGCTCATAGTTTTCATATTTTGTACACTCATGGAGTTTCATGGAGGGCTTGAAATGTCTCTATCTGAGCTGTACATTAGGCAGTAGGAGATTAGGAATGACAATTACAGAATAAGCTTCTATGGTTGTGTCCAATCTTCCATGCAAGTCATTAGACACAAATTCTTATATTCAGTAGAAGTGTGGACTATGTGTTTCTGAGTATGCGTGTGCCCATATGCGCATGTACAGTGAGGAAAATAAGTATTTGAACACCCTGCGACTCCCACTTAGAAATCATGGAGGGGTCTGAAATTTTTATCTTAGGTGCATGTCCACTGCGAGAGACATAATCTAAAAAACAATCCCTGGAAATCACAATGTATGATTTAAATTTAATTAATTAATTTATTTATTTGTGTGTTACTGCTGCAAATAAGTATTATGGCCCTCAAGACCTGTTAGTCCACCTCTAAAAAGCCCATCTCCACTCCACTTATTATTCTAAATTAGAAGCACCTGTTTGAGGTCGTTAGCTGCATAAAGACACCTGTCCACCCCACACAATCAGTAAGACTCCAACTACTAACATGTCTAAGACCAAAGAGCTGTCCAAAGACACCAAAGACAAAATTGTAGACCTCCACAAGGCTGGAAAGGACTACGGGGCAATTGCCAAGGAGCTTGGTGAAAAAAGATCAACTGTTGGAGCAATTATTAGAAAATGGAAGAAGCTAAACATGACTGTCAATCTCCCTCGGACTGGGGCTCCATGCAAGATCTCACCTCGTGACATATCGATGATCCTAAAAAAAGTGAGGAATCAGCGCAGAACTACACAGGAGGAGCTGGTCAATGACCTGAAGAGAGCTGGCACCACTGTTTCCAAGGTTACTGTGGGTAATACACTAAGACATCATAGTTTAAAGTCATGCATGGCACGCAAGGTTCCCCTGCTTACATCAGCACACGTCCAGGCCCGTCTTAAGTTTGATCCAGAGGAGTCATGGGAGAAAGTTCTGTGGTCAGATGAGACCGAAATAGAACTTTTTGGTCTTAATTCCACTCGCTGTGTTTGGAGGACGAAGAATGATGAGTACCAGCCCAAAAACACCATCCCTACTGTGAAGCATGTTTTTCTGCACATGGGACAGGACGACTGCACTGTGTTAAGGAGAGGGTGACCGGGGCCATGTATTGCGAGATTTTGTGGAACAACCTCCTTCCCTCAGTTAGAGCACTGAAGATGGGTCGTGGCTGGGTCTTCCAACATGACAATGACCCAAAGCACACAGCCAGGATAACCAAGGAGTGGCTCCGTAAGAACCATATCAAGGTTCTGCAGTGGCCTAGCCAGTCTCCAGACCTAAACCCTATAGAAAATCTTTGGAGGGAGCTCAAACTCTGTGTTTCTCAGCGACAGCCCAGAAATCTGGCTGATCTGGAGAAGATCTATGTGGAGGAATGGGCCAAAATCCCTGCTGCAGTGTGTGCAAACCTGGTGAACAACTACAGGAAATGTTTGACCTCTGTAATTGCAAACAAAGGCTACTGTACCAAATATTAACATTGATACTTATACTTATTTGCAGCAGTAACACACAAATAAATTATTACAAAATCATACATTGTGATTTCAGGGTTTTTTCTTGATTATGTCTCTCACAGTGGACATGCACCTATGATGAAAATTTCAGACCCCTCCATGATTTCTAAGTGGGAGAATTTGCAAAGTCGCAGGGTGTTCAAATGCTTATTTTCCTCACTGTATGTGTGTGAATATATGTGTATGTGTGTGTGTGTGTATGTGTGTGCATGATCATTTTTTTCTTTTACCAAATAAGTTCCAAATAAGACTATTAAGGTGACTTTCAGTATCAGTTATAGCATACAGTATATGTGTGTGTGTGCATGTGTGTGTGCGCATGTAGGTGTATCTTCTAGTCTTTTTCCATAAACACTCTTCCTTTAAATGAACATTTTCATCCACCCTACCGTGTGTGTGTGTGTGTGTGTGTGTGTAAAGTGTGTTAGACTACATGGAAGGCTTGGGAGGCGGGGAAGAATGCAGAGCTGACTGTGGTCACACTGACTATGGTCACACCGACTGTGGTCACACCGACTGTGGTCACACCGACTGTGGTCACACTGCAGTACCAGCTGGCAAGATGTAGAGGACTTGAGACTGAAGACAGCTGACAGGAAGAGGTATGGAGTTTATATGACGGGGTTCTCCTTCTGCTTTGCTTTGCTTTGTTCACCTCTGTTCATCCTCGTCCCTGTGAGCTCAGTCAGGTTATGAGAAGAAGTACACTGAAGACGTAAAAAGGGGAATACAGAGGAAGATGAGAAGAACGAAACACAGCGGAAGAGTCAGAGC
The DNA here is from genome assembly GCA_020368025.1 of Brachyhypopomus occidentalis. Classification (NCBI taxonomy): domain Eukaryota; kingdom Metazoa; phylum Chordata; class Actinopteri; order Gymnotiformes; family Hypopomidae; genus Brachyhypopomus; species Brachyhypopomus occidentalis. Next base: position 2,719,022 of record JAGXOD010000082.1, on the reverse strand, counting down.
AGGATGATCAGGTCAGAGTCCAGATCATTATTCAGACAACGCAGAACAAATCTACAGATTTAGACCAGCACATCTGTCTCAGTGTCCGTGTTCCTACTGCTCTTTGATTAATGGCTAAACAGCCGTAAATGAATAATTCATGCTAATGAGAACCTGTGTGCAGGCGGTCCATCCTAAGCCTTAAACATGCAGACTAACGAGGAGACCTACACAAAACGTTTATTTGTACTGAGAGCAGCCATTTTTGTACTACTTTATAGCAAGACATACGGTCTATAGGCTGCTAAAAGTGAAAGCTGCACAATTAAATACTAGCTATGTTTACAAGGGTTACATGTTACATATACACCCTCTTAGCATTAGCATGTGCTCCAGACCGGCAAATGGCTGCTACTAGCCCTCTTAGCTCCACCAGAAGCAGTAAGGGTGCACTTCACTTTTCACACTCTGCTTCTGCATTTTGGCCACGTTTTAGTTAAATAAATTACATTTAATTATAAGTTACAGTGTAAATTGTCGTTATACATCTGAGGTGAACATGACCTGTATGACCTGTTAATGACCAGATGATTTTCTATTATGTCCTGATAAATAAATCATACAAATATACATATTGTACATATTCATAAACAAAAATGTATATATTAATATGAATTATATATGAAGGAACAAAAGACATATATAAATCAAAAACCCTTTGCCTTCAAAACAGCATAAAGTCGTTCCAAACGAGAACCAACCACAGATCTACTATGGATGTGTCACGTCTAGCCCCGCCCCCACCTGTCAAGTCTGTTTGTTTATGTAGCCATGTGGTTCTGTCTGTCAGCTCTAGTTCCTCCTTGTGTTTTGTAACCCCGCCCCCTGATTATCATTCCCACCTGTGTCTTGTTTGGTTCCTCGTTTAGTCCTGTGTATTTAAGCCCTGTGTGTTGTGTAGTCTTTGCTGGTCGTTGTTTAAATGTACAGCTTCGTGTGGTGATGTGTTCTTGTTGGAGGTAGGGTTTGTATGATTTATGTTTTGTACTTTGTGTTTATAATTCTGCTACAGCCAAATGTTAAAAACTTTGACTCATCACTCTGTGGCACCTGATCCCATTTTGCACCCCAGTTCCTGTGTTTTTGTGCTTAGTTGATTCGCTTGGCTTTGTTTCCACATTGAAGAATTTCTACCTTCAGTTCTTACATGAAGATCACGTCTGGCTAGACGTCTCTGGACAGTAGATGGATGTTCCTGGGTCCAACTGGTTGCTGCACGTCGTCTGAAGGAAAGTCGTCTTGCAAAGGGAAGTCCGCTTGATTCTTTTGTGCTGCACTAAGTTTCCTTGGCCAACAGCTGCGTCTATGATCGTCAGCGTGGCCCATTTCTTTGTGCTTCTTCAAAAGAGCTTGTACAGCACATCTTTAAACCCCCTGTCTGCTGTCCCCAATCTTAAGCCTCCTGCATGACTGTTCCTGTTTTAATTAATGACCATGTTTCAGCCTACATATGAGTGATCTTATCACCTGTTTTGCATAATTTGTTAATCATGCACCTGACTCTAATCTTAAATTCCAGTGTATTTAGAAGAATTGATGCTGTTTTGAAAGTGTAGTTGTACCAAAGATTGATCTGATTTAGCTTTTGTTCATTCACTAATTGACTATGTACACACGCATGTATATCCTGGTCATATCCAATATGCTAAAATTTAAATATTTGATTTTTGCAACTTGAACACCCATGAATATAGCTTGAAAGTATTGTGTTCAGCGCTATGATTTGAGAAGAACCTTCATATGTCTTTAGCCATCTGTTATTAGATAAGTTTAACTCGGAGCAACTTACAATTTTTCAGTCATGTTACAGGTAACATATGCTACCTCTATTTGCTTAGAGGTAGGACACTGCAGTGTCAGGCGTGTTGACCAAAGACTCTTACTGGCATAGCATAGAGCACTTGCACAGATGGGAATTGAAAGCCATTCCCTGCAGGAGAGGCAGCATATGTATCCGACATGTAGGTTCAAATACTCAAACAAAAGCTGAGACCAAGAGTTCTACTGAAACTCACAGAAAATTATGCCGACCACGATGACTCCGATAATCCCCATCATGATCATCATCTAAAGAAGCAAGAAACAAAACATATGGAATATATCCAAGTATCCCAGACTGCAGACACACAAACCGGTTCTGCTTTGAAGATCGACACGTCTCTGTTCCTCCACAACTAATTGTCACAATGCGGAGGCCCCCTGCTGGCTGCCTCCATCAACAGCGGCAGTGTTTGCGTTTTGTTGTGTCCCCACCCTTCGAGTGGTTGTTGCCCATTAGTGGGATTGCCACCTGAGGGTTGCTTGTCTTTGTGTATACATATGTTGTGTGTTTCAACCAGCTTATCGCTGGTTATTCTCTAAATGCCACGGGACTTGCCTTTCACTTCCTTTATTCTGCCCGTGACGCTAATTAAGTAGCATGTTAGCAGTACGTTATCTATGTGGCCCGTGTTCTTGAGAGGGAGTTTGCTAGTGAGGCATCACTGCTAGTCGCTCTCACCTTACAGTTCTTCCACCAGTACTTGTTCTTCAGCTTTGCAGCACAGCTCTCGAACTGTGACGCCCCAGCCTGCAGCGCATCGGCCCTGTCGTCCAGCTCGGAGAGCTTCTGGTCCCTCTCCAGGACTTTATCCACGTTCACACGCATGATATCCACCACCTGGGCACCACAGCACAGAAACATGATCTGGGTTTTCAGGGTTTTGTTGAATACACAGACTGAATTGTGCTTGGGTGGATATAAGAGATGACTGGAGGTGGTTATGGATTACAGAACGATTGAAAAAAGCAAAACAAAAACAGAATATAATTCCTGTTGCTTGATTTCCTCGTGTCTGCATCTCTAAGGTAACAGCCTGTAAGTGATTACACAGTGAACCTGTTCTGGCTGTGGACTCCAACACTTTGGGTTTGAACGGAAATGGCTATAAAGTGCAAATGCAGAATGTCAGCTTAAATTCACAGCCATTTTTTATATTGTGCCCTATTTCATTTGACAGTTGGCTGTTTCCTGGCCAGCTGTGTGTCAGTAAATCATTACTTAATGCACAGTACAGCCAACCGAAGGTCTACAGCTGACTCTAGATCAGCCCTTTCTGCTGGAGTCTGCTGCAGTCGTCTCTCCACATGAGGGCCAAAGAAATACCAATGCCAGTAAAAGAATAAATCCATCAATGACTCGCACTAAATTTTAGGTGGGTCAAAATCAGTTTGTACATTGTTAATAATATGCTCCTTATTATTTATAAGTTTTAAAAAAGAGCTAAGTAATGATATTATTATACACATAAATCGGAAAACAATAACAGCAAACATCAATTAACTATGAACAACCAAGATGTAATGGATAAATCACATCTATTAATCAGTAACATATACTGATCAGATCAAAAACACTCCAGGATGTAGGCATAGATGGGCATAGGAGGATCACATGACCATTATGACCTCAAACCAACCTGACCTCATATGGGAGTAGCACAGTGGTGAGGGCATGATTAGAGGAATACTAAGGCAACCTCCTACTGCTAAAGTAAGTACATACTAAGGAAAGTACATACTACTAAGGCAACTAAGAGAAGTATTCTAAGTGGAGTATTCTTGACTGGGTAAATAAGATGTCAGAACTGAACAGTACAAAGCCTTTTATTACTGGAGACAAGACTATAAGCAAAAAGTATCATACCAACCATTAAAATAATCAAAAATATATTTTTAACTAAAACGTATATTTTAAATTTAAAAAAATATTTTCAAAGAATTTCTCACTTGGCTTACAGATGATTATTTATGGACCCGTGACTTTACCATTCCAAATCACATCGAAATCAAAATAAGATACAGGATCTACAGGAACTGACACCATGCAGTTCCCATAAAGGTCTTTATTCCGTGACTAGTGCTGGACTTCCAATTCTAAATCAGATAATCCTAAAGAATATCTTGATAATCCAACAGAATCACCTGACACTCTCGTCTTCACGTTCTCTCTTTTTATTTCCCGCTCATTCTCACCTCTTCCACCTGCGCCTGCGTCTGCTGTAGCCGGCGGTTGCTGCTGGTGTTCGGGGGAGGAGGAGGAGGGCCTCCACCTGGTGCCCCCTCTCCGCCAGGAGCACCAGGAGCTCCGGGGGGCCCAGCAGGAGCATCAGCAGCTGGAGCGGACCTGCGCACAATGTCAGGGCAGGGGGAGGAGTGATGCAGCGGAGCGCTGAGTGCGCGCGGCGGAGCGGTGAGTGCGCGCGGAGGACACGCTCTCACGCCGGAGTTTCTTCTATAGAAACTCTGTTAAACCCTGTCTCTTTAAGCCCTGTTTAAAATGCAGAGTTGAGTTGGACATTGCATGACTGTGAATAATGGGGGACAGCAAAACACAGTCACCAGTCAGACACAAGGTTTATTACAGCACTGAACTCTCGATATTGCGCAGGTTCTGTAATGCTGCTTCTAGAGGTTTTGTTCTTCCTGGTTTGCAGAGTGCATCATTCCCTGAATGAATCTGAGCTTGATCTTAAAGATTCAGTACAACCTCATGACATACAAGTATTTTATAAACATCAGTACAATACGAGTTTAATTTTCCAAGACATCTTATGTTTTCTAAAACATAAGATACGCAATATGAATGTGTTGCAACATTGAGACTAAGAAACCTTGCAGCAATACGATATTTTCAACGGTCCAGAGCATTTCCCGCTAGTCAATAAATCAGTTAAACACATTCAGGTCTTGCGGAAATAAGTATCTTGAAAGTGGCAACAAACATGTAATAGGGAACGCGAAACATTTTGATTATACAACACAGGACACCTGCGTACAGAAACGTTTTAGTTTAAAATGAAAGCGAGATGGTAAAGACCCCGCATTGGTACTCACATCCTCTATGCAGAGATTTCTTATTGCCCCGACGAAGACGAGGGTGAGGGGAGCGAGCAGGATGCGAGATAGAGGGGAAGGGACTGAAGTCAAAAAGAAAGGAGCAAAGTGAATAAGGAGAAGGAAAAAACTCTCTCTAAGGAGAGCACAACAACCAGGTCTGACCGCTTCTCGTGTTTGAGGCTCAGAAATCTCACAGCGAAGCACTTGCTACAGGAGTCGTCAGCAAACGTGCCGCATTACGAAGGCTCGCGCTGGCCAATAATTCACACTCAAAGAACAGTCCGACAGTTCTGTTAGAAAAATGGTGAAGCGCAGAGAGAACTGGGATCCTTGGTGTTTGTAATCCAGTTATGGTGCTTTATTCTCTGCGTGAATTCCAAGACAAATCAAAGGCATTTAAGTCACAAATCAGTTCTCACGAAATATACGTAAGTCGTTAGTATAGTCTTGTCCAGTTATGTTACTGTTTAAATTTTCCTTCGGTCAGCTGCAGCTAACACAAACACGGTCCTCTTCTGATATAAGCGTACGCGCACATAAACATCTGCGTGCGGTGGTTTTTGGATTAGTGCAGTGGTTGTCGCGTGCGTACGCGCTGCTCTCCTATACTGCAATAATGCGTCGCTCCCCCCCTCGCCGTTACAGTTGGACTCGTAATGACGGTGCGGTACAGCTCTAAGAAACCCCCACCCCCTGCGCTCGCTCTCTCTCTCTCTCTCTCTCTCTCTCTCTCTCTCTCTGATAGGGCGACGGGACGGTACTGCGGTACACGACTGTGCAGAACCCACAGAATGTTGAGTTTGCTGTTTTGCGGTGTGTAGCTCTGGCCTCCTCGTGAAGCCTTCGTCGCAATATTCAAAACTAACCTGCTTCTAAACCGCTTTTTTGTATAGGGAGCTACGCTGTGGTAGGAGACAAACTCTTTCACACTGACATGCTTTCTTTTCCTTTGTGAATGTTGCTGCTTGAATGGAGAACAGACTCCTCTCTCTCCTCACGACACGGTTAGGCCAACTTCACGGCCGAATGAAAGTGACAAATCTGAAACTGAGAGATGACCGTAATCTAATCTGTTTGCAAATGACTACCTTAAAAAGATAAGCAATCCTAATAAAACTTATTCGAGTTTAGAAAATCAATATTTCCTAATATTTGTTTAAAAATAAAAAGCATCTATGAATAAATATACATATATACAAATATATATACATATCCTTAAATAAATATACTCCCTAATGAAATAAATCACTCAAAGAATCAGCTCAACCTAAAAAAGTATATTTTTACACAGCTGTAAAGATTATTTTAAGATTTCTTTAAATTACAATTGTTTCTCGTCATTTTGGTGAGATATATATTTTGGGAGGATATAGAGTGTGGAGTGACACGGCATTTCCGCCATGTACATCCAGACCCCTCAGGGACAGCATCCACTTGTGCAACTCGAGTCATAAGCTAGATTCTGGGATCAGGGTGCCATCATTTTTACAAAGGTCTGGTGGAATTCTTTGACTCATGGCTTTCTGGAAGGCCCAGTGATGGCTCAGTTTTTAAGAGTCCCTGTAGACAGAGTTGGCTGGAAACTGACAGAGTCCTTGATGATGTAAGAGCTAAATGCTCCTTAATGTAGAAAGCTAGCAAGGTATTTAGACAGAAACTAAGGCTTAAAAACCCTGATAAAAATTCAATTTAACACAACTTAGTTTCTATTTAAATAGCTAGCTAAGGGACTGAATTAATAACGCTCTTTAAATGTCTACATAGCTACATTTAAAGAGCTTTACTACTTAAATCCCGTTCAACGTAATAAGAAACTGTATAACACAACTGTTGTTTATGGCTAAAAACCTACAGAGTCCCTGCGTAAAATAACGTAAAACATTCGTCCAGAAACACTTCCGTTGTGTTGTGGGCCACTTCCGTTGTGTTGTGGCTGGATTTGCAGCGTTTTCTGAATTTGCAGCGCGTTTCCTAAATGTAGCGCACGCGTTGTCATATTGATGAATTTGCAGCGCGTTTTTTCTTTGCAGCGCGATGGGCTTTCAGGGCCACCGTTGCTGTTACCTTATTAATTGTTAGAACTAATAAGTTCCTGTGATCTTAGTGGACGTGGGTGTTTATAACAGGATATAAGTTCTTGGAGGTAGTCAGGAGCAAGCCCCTGCTGTGCTTTGTAGGTCAGTAGAAGAATTTTAAAATCAATACGGAATTTAATTGGGAGCCAATGCAGGGCTGATACGACCGGGCTAATATGATCGAAATTTCTAGTTCTAGTTACAACTATGGCTGCGGCATTTTGAACTACTTGAAATTTATTTAGATTCCTATTTGAGCATCCTGACAGTAATGTGTTACAGTAGTCTAATCCCGAGCTAACAAAGGCGTGTACTAATTTTTCTGCATCATGCTGGGATACTGCAATTCTCAGTTTGGCAATGTTACGGAGATGTAGAAAAGCTATCATAGTAGTATTATTTATGTAGTTTTCTCGACTGATTGTTCGTAAGGCTAGCAAAAATTTCTTCACAAATTTCACATAGCAGCGAGGTGTAGATTTGGTATATAATTAAATATTCATAAAGAGAAATTTGCTTTACATGGCGTGGAGAATTGTTTACGTTGGAAGTTCGTTGTGGATGCACGATATCATGACTGCTTGCATTTTTGGGAGTTTTTGAGAAGTCACAAACAATGACGCTGTCTACCCACTGAGGTCGCTGTTGTTAAAGTCAAGCAATGACATTTGGCGCTACACATGCACACTAAGCCCCTGGCTGACCGTCTTCAAAATAAAAGTCCAAAGTCACTGGCTGAGAGGCTAAGCGTATAAATACAGAAACAAACAAACAAAAAAAACAAATTAGCAGATTTGTCATTTGTTTAATTGTTTTTTATAAAGAACACTGAATTAATACATATTCATATAAAGCTTAACCAACATAATCCATGATCTATAAGCCTATGGTATTTTCTTTTAAAAAGCAACTTTAATTGAACTATTTGCCAAGTAGCTAGTTAGCATAAACATTAGTTGCAAAATCATGTTTTAGTTAGTTATAATATCATGGATAAACTTCACATGTGTAAGCCATTGTATGTAGTTAGCATACCAAAAGCATTGGGGTGGATTGCCTATGCTAAGGGGCTTTGCTGTCCAGGGCCTGATTATTCTGCAGAGCTGAAACTCCTATGACAGTAGTTAAAGTCAATAGTAATTTTCATCCAACAATGAATATTTTTATTACCAGTTAAACTTTAATACTTGGGACTCCTAAAGTAATTATATTTTATTTTATATTAAGACTTCAAACATACACACAAATTTAACCTTTGAGCCTGCGTGCTCCAGTGCTGTTGTGCAATTCTCAGCATTGTTAATTAACATGCTGGAACATTTCTGAACTATTTGTGCACTGACCAACACTCCTAAGAGTCAGCCGTAGTGACCGCACTCATCACAGCACCCTTTCAGCCTGAGACATCTAATACAGCATGTATTCACAACATTTACAGCCCTAAACTGTGCAAAGCGCAATGATGTCTCTGCATGAACAATGATGGACACATCTGCCTTTTTGCCCTTATTCTTCATGAACATACTCCTGTTATTTAGAACAAATGGGGATTGGACACTTGAAAGCTATCTTGGCCTTTCTTTAAGACTACATACACCTGAAGGATTTGGTGCCCAACTCAAGTGCAACAACCTCCAGTACATGTAGAAAGCCAGCATGATATTTCAGTTGTATGTGGTCAGAGGAATTGTTGTTTTATTTCCAGCATTGCAATTTATGAGCAGTACTTATTAACAACAATTATTAAAATGTGTTGGTGATTCAAATGTACAGCTAAAATGAGATAGAAAATTATAGCAACCGTTTCCAAATACAGAAGGCAACACTGCTGTGTTAATATCAAAATAATAAGTAAACAAACTTGATTTTGCAAAACAAAAGCAGACAGACAGATGCTTGGCAGAGATTTACCAGGTGGTGGTGAAACTTCAAAACGAAACAAACGGAGATGAACTAACAAAATGTCTGTTGGAGTTTCTTTGAACGTTCAGTCTCTGGGTGTTCAACATTTATTCATACACTTATGTTTGATGACAGGTGAACCCACAGAGGTCCTTAGTCTGAAGCTTAAATATGTACTGAAAATGAAAAATGACTAAATGCAAAAGTATTTCACACCATGAATCCCACTAAAGAGAGAAATAACAGCCACTCCAGGAAGGTTTTAGAAAATATTTTTATTAACCTATTTAAAACCAGAGGGACAATATGGAAACACACCACCACCACCACCACCACCACATGACTGATGATGGTTGGAGAGACGGGCAGCGGGTATGGAGGGAGGAAAGGCATTTCTGTGATGGTTTATATACATACACACACACACACACACACACTTTACAGAGGCCCATTAAAAATATAGCCATCAGCATTTTCAGCAGTCAGTCACAGACTCCTGCAACTGCCAAAGATTCATACTTTTAATAAAAAACAAAAAAATAAAAAAAATTTAAAAAACCTTTTACAGAATTGTAGTTCATAATACCAACAACAAATATATGAAACACAGTGTCAAACTGCCCCGTTTGCCAGAAATGCAATTTCAAAAATTATTTTCTGCCACTTTACATAATACAATCATTTATGGTAGACAGAATATTTAAGATTCATATAAACCTACAAGGTACCTATACACATACACAATACAAACAAAAAAAGGTTATTTAATAAATACAATCACAAACTCAGTTGGCAGAAGAGCTCATATTGCAATAGTTTATATGCTGTTTTAGTGTCTTTGTTGCCAGCATACAATCCTCTGTGAATTGTGCAAGATTGATGTGTCTGTTGTGCATTAGTCAATTCCAGAAAACTACCTACTTGATCTACAACAAAACAAAAAACTGCAAAAAGACAGCCTGGTGTTATTAGAAGACTGTGTTCAGCAATCATCCAGGTTAAGTTTGAGTTAACCTCAAATTAACTCAAATCTGAAGTATAATGACACTACAGCCACTTCTATGAGTTCCTACAATCTTAGTTTGATCAGAGCAGTGTAGTTCCTGCCTTGCTGTTAAGAAATACAAACCAAACGAGAATCTTGACAAACTTAAAGGAATCTAGTTTTCAGATTGAGATTTTCAATTTAGACACTAATCACAATACTACTAGCTAGCTACTACAAAGTTGGCACCTGTGCAGTAACCGAAATGAATGAAAATGACTTGAAAGATCCGATTTCCTTTGAGACTGTTGGCACCAGACTCTTTGAACAGAAAGGCATAAAGCTTCCAGGAACGCTCCCCAAGATTAGTAATTCGCTGCATTAGAAACAGCACAGCATAGAGTGTCATTAACTAAATACCACTGTACACTGTTAATATTTTACAACTGCTTTTTCATATGAAAGTGGCATGTTGTATGGGTAAAATCATGATATTAATCAGGACATAATGGCTATACATGTGAAATTTGTCAGTTCACAACTAATAGGAAATATACAGTGATATTTGTAAAAATAGAGATAGAAATTAATACTGTGATCTGTAGAGGCTGCAAACATGAAAAGGGCGTAGTGATGACAGGTGAAATGATTGCATGCATAAACATAACATCACCATTAAAGGACTTTCCAGAGACAATGTAAAACAAAACAACACATTAATCTGGACTGAGTAGCATCTGGGTCAAGGTAAATAAACTGCTTTGTCCTCCTGCCTCTCGTCATATTACTCCACCTCTCATCATGTTACAGCGTGGCTACATCTGCCCCTTCCATAAACCAGAACCAATGGACATAAACTGTGCTTGGCTTCTGAACCAAAGAAATGATAATACATCATTAATAATAATGACGACATAGTTGAAATAACAGCAATTCTGGAAGTTTTCAAAACTTCAAGGTGCTTTGGGCAAATGCAGCCTTCATCAACAAAAAAAAACCTGACAAATTCAAAGTATATTTGACACATCACATCCAGCATCTGTGGTTTCCACAAGTTCTATGGCAGTTTGGGGGGGGGGTTAGTCTATAGTTTCTGCAGCTGTGTTAGCAGTTGAACAAGGTTTCCTCTGCCCTCAGCAGACACAGCTGTGAACAGTACAGGAATGGTAGCACAAGACATTCATGACTGATTCAACTCTGTATGATCATACAAAAAAAACCTTTAAAATATTCCACTTATTGTCTCAAAACCCACTATATTGCAGGGAGAACATGTCACATCACTGACACAGAACAGTTAGGACTGTTATAGTGGTTTCAGAGACAAGACAGGGAGTTTCTTTATAAAGTAGGGAAAGCTGTACTGTATACAGCTATGTTCCAAAACATAACATTTAATGTTTTGATTTATTTAATCTGTAAAGCACTTTGAGTTGCATGTATGCATGAAAGGTGCTATACAAATAAAGATTATTATTATTATTATTATTATTATAAAACCTGAGGCCACCCCCTCTCCTTTCTCTAGTGAACACTAATCTGTTCGGACAAAATGGCCGCCATACTAGACAGTATCAACGACAGTAGGTTCCCACTAAGGATGGGGTGAAGACTTCACTGGTTTCCTTTGCAGCTACATCTCTGTTGACTTAAGTGCCCAGACTTGCCTGTAGCCATTCTTACCACACACCCTACTGCCCGCCCACTCCACGGAGAAACAGGTCATGGACAAAAGCCTGTATTACTTAGCCTTCAGTGTGTTTAAAGGACAAAGTATGACGTTATGTAGGGTACATGTCTGCGCTGCTGGCCTGAAAATACCTGATTGGTCCAAGTGACCTGGGCAGACGGCTACATCGCTCTCATCAGTGAGGAAAGAGGAACGATGCTACTCAGACCCAGTCATGCACAGCCAGTTGTTCTCCCCAGGCACTTGGGTAAGAGCAGCAGAACTCAGTCCTGCCCTGCTGTAGCAACAGTTCCTTATTGGCTAAGATCAAATATCCACCAGGAAGTAAATGAACATTTGGTCCTGAAATTATGATAATGCACAAGTAGGGCAGGTCAAAACACGTCTGAACAGCTGGCTGTCTTGGGCTGACAAGACAATACCCTAAAGTAAAGTTATACATGTATACTATGACCAGTCAGAAAGTGTGACCCCCATGTGACCCCCCCCACCACCATCACCAGATAACATTCACATTCAAATAATCCAGGAAATAAAATGGGGGGTATAACACAAAGTAATTATGAAGATGTTCTATGGGCTTGACAAGGGGTTTTGTTACTGTACGAGACAGAAAGCACAGTGAAGCACAATAACGCCGTGTGTTTAGCATATTTAAATGAGGTAAATGTATGCAAATAATGGCAATGGCAAGTTTACATCACACTGAAATATCAAAGCATTTGCATAAGTAATGCTATTTGGTCCAGCAGAAATGAGCACAATTCCATAATGTTGTTAATGTAGCTGAGTAATGTCATGCTAACAAAACATAAGACAATATAAACATGTGTTAATTCACTAACGTGTTAGTTCTTTAGTTAGAATATACCTACTGCTCCCTAAGAGCATTATATAATAAGCATGTAAACACAATCAATAAATATGTACACAACTATTTACAAAAAATAAAATACAGTACATCAATGGATTGAAGGCCATTGGCATTACTGAAGTGGGCGTATTAAAAAAAGCACATGCCCACCCACATATGAATATTGATTGCTAATTGGTCCATATAAGAATGGAAAAACCTGCCATTGACAGAGACAAAAGTCCAGAGAACCAATCAAACGTCCACATAAATTAAGGAAGCCAATGCGCAGAATACTTAAAAGCCAACAGAAAAAAACAACTTTAAAACATGTGACCTATATTGTAACAGCATGCACATAATACCAGAACAATCACAAAAAAACAACCAAAAATACTTTTTTTTTTTTTTTACAGCAAATACCTTCTTTTACAGCAAAAAAAAGTATGTACTTAAAAGAAAATGACATTTCCGTCTCTGAAACTGTGAACATTCAAATATCTGGCACATGAAAGTACCATACTGGCATCTGAAGAAGAAAACAAACAAACAAACTCAACTTCATGTTTGACTGCCCCCTGGTGGAGACCTGCATCCTCACAGGTCACAGACCCCAACAGAGAGAGCTGGAGAGGCAAACCTAGCCAACACAGTCCGTCGACTGGCTCGCGCTCAGACAGAAACATTACAAAACCCCTATCAGGTTGAAATCATCTTAACCTGTGGTGGGAAAAGACGATAAAACCCCCCAGAGTCCCATTAGTCACGCATGCAGCCTCTGCACATGCAGAAGGATAAAATCGTACTGTCCTCTGGCTGTTTCCATCTGGGATTTTACAACATGGCAGTACAGAGTCAGTGATCCCAGTCCCAGCAGTGTAGATACGAGTAGCCACAGCACAAAGGACTGGCGCAAGTGATTAGTGACCATAATCTCAGCTCAACCCCATCACAGGTGTTGAACAGCTTCCTCTTCTAGCGAACGCTGCGTCTACTAAAGCCGTAACCTTCAGCAAAATCCTCCTGGTTGAACTTGCAGCAGCAGACAGCACCGATCTCCATGCTTGGTATACACTCCTCATCCACAACTACTGGGCAAACAGTTCTCCAGCCTACCCTGGTTGTCATGAACCCATGTGCTGAGACGCGGCGATAAAGCAAGAACCCTTAGCACGTTGCACTGATATAGTCTAACTTATAAGGGAGCGATTATGACACCCAGTATGATTAAATACTAATAAAAGAAGAATTCACGAAAACCCTATTCATCTATTGAGAAATGCAGGAATGTCAGAACTTAATTTGCGAGTATGAGAGAAAGGCCATTCATGCATGTAGGAGTGGGTCGAGAGTGTGTGTGTGTGTGTGTGTGTTACACAGAAAGGTGACTTTTGCGAGCTCCAGGAAGGTCTTTGTGGTGAAGAGGTGGAGTTACAGCAGCATTACTGTGCTGGACAGAACAGAGAGCCTCCTGCTCTCTACGTCCCCCCTCATCATCCACCCTCCAGATCCACTTCCCCCAGCACAGGAAGACGAGTCTCACCCTCCAGATCCACTTCCCCCAGCACAGGAAGACGAGTCTCACCCTCCAGATCCACTTCCCCCAGCACAGGAAGACGAGTCTCACCCTCCAGATCCACTTCCCCCAGCACAGGAAGACGAGTCTCACCCTCCAGATCCACTTCCCCCAGCACGAGAAGACGAGTCTCACCCTCCAGCCACTCCCAGCCGTTTCACTCTCTTCTTCCACATCTTCTGTCCCTTCATCAGCACCCAGTCAGACGTCTCTTCTCTCACTGTCAAATGAAAATGATCGAATCTGTTCGTTTTTTCCCCCTCTCAAAAACACCAAGCACACCGGCATTGACGATGTGAAGTCTAAAGTAAATATGACTTTATTTGATGCTCTAGCATCATAAACGAACCAGGCAAGGTAAGACTTACAAAACAAATGTTGGTCTCTGTAATGATGTCTTTGAGAGAGATGGCGTCTTCATTACCCAACTGCTCATCCAAAGCTTCAGCTCCCAAACTTAAAAGGAGAAAGAGACAGAAGGAACAAACGGAGAAAGAGATTTACTATCCACAAGCACCAACACCGCAAAGGCTGCCAAGCTAAAGTGACAAAAACAAAATCCCAGTACTGAGTTTTACCTGTAGGGGGCACTGTTGTCAGGATCTGTACTTGCGGACTTGTGCACCTCTACCCCTACAGACCTGTACCAAACAACATTCCAACACACGTTGAGACGAACACTTCATCAAAAGGCATCCAGGCAGAACTGAGCGTGCCTGGTGTGTCTGTACCTCAGGGTGGGCACAGAGGAGTTGGCCTGGTTAGTGTCTACAAATTCATCACTGGATGTTCCAGTCAGGGAAATTGTCCTTGGGAGTAAATCAGGTCTTCCAGAATGCATGTCTGGAAACACACACACACACACACACAGTCAATATCTTAACCAAAGCTCCATTTCCTGTGACTGTTGCTCCCTCATCTCTCGTGCCTCACCGTTGTCTGCGTCGGCGTCGGGCTGCGTGAGATGGGGTCGGTAGACAAGGCGGGGGTCAGACATGGTGTAGTTGCTAGGGGCAACACTGCCCATGGGTAGCCTCCTCACCACACTCTGGAAGCCACCGCGGCTCTTCTTCGACGGGGACGACTTCACTGGGAACACAAAGACGTGCAGCCTAATGAGAGCTGGACGGGGGTGAGATTTGGTTCCCACCCAACATCCCCAACACCATCTCCACCCCACCTTACAAGCCTCTTAACATTAACTAGTTCAATGCTGCACCCATGCAACACTAACAGCATAGAGAGGTTGCAAAATGGTTGCTGCTACGCGAGTACAGAAGCTAATAATGTTAAACTGTAGGCACTCACACTAACACCATTTCCAAAGTATTAACACATTTTTTATTTTGAGCATTGACCCCAAACCCAATACCCATGGATAACTGTTGCCCCATTCAAAGCACCCAATCAGAGCCAGAACAGCGTTAGAGCAAAGCATCATGGGATAGTAACAATATCAAACCCCTACCCATTTTCCTAAACACTGTGTTGCACATGAAGCGTTGGAATCGCTCTGCGTAGAAGCTCGGTCTGTGGACGGACACGGTGTCCTGCAGGTCAAAGACACATACGCTCAATCTAAAACACTTCATACACAGAAAACTGTGCCTGCAAAACTGGAGTTTAATCATCTAATCATAAATTTGTGTCGTTTAAGAACGGAAGTCACAAGCCTGTGAATATTTCTGTGGTCGTGGTGAAAGCAGCACAGCCTTCAATTAGCCTCTTACCCCATCATGCACCAGTGCTTTCCAGGAATGCTCCAACTTCTTGATGAATCTGAAAATTGTCAAGGTCAGGATAAGTTCTAAGACACTTTCATCATTCACCATTGTCTTCACCATTACCTTAAAATGATCAAATGCATAAATACGTGTAGTTCAATGCCAGTGACCTGCCAGTGGACGTGGTAATCAAGAAAAGTGTAGATCAGCTTGTATTTGTTGTTAGAGTAGCCTATTCTCATTGGTGACCTAATGCAGTGATTCTGGTATAATTTCAAGCTAAACGCTCTGTGTAAAGTAAGCCCAGTTTCCCTGCTTGGCTCAAACTGCAACAGCAGAAAGGAATCTTGATTGAACATGTGGTGAATGACCATACAACCACAACAGCAATCGTGCGGTGTTGGGTTACCTGTAGGACTGCAAAATGTCAATTATGCCAATATAAACCAGCAGTCTGTCTCCTTTATTATTCCGAGCTGGAATACCTCCCCATCTATAGAGGGCGACAGAGGAAATACTCTTTTCAAATCAGCTCAATCCCTGTATCTCTCAAATGCACAGAACAAAAATGAGGAATTTGTAAAGGAGCTGAAAAATTAGACAGGAGTTCTCAGACAGAAATGTGGGAGCAACAAACATGGTAAGGAAGGTATCAAGAAGAACAGAAACAGGTCAGGTAGCAATATAGGTCAGATGTACAGGTGGTTAAATAGAGTGTAGTGATGCACTCTGCTCACAATTCGATAAGGTACTGGATTCATGATAAAATTCTCTCACTGCATTTGAAATTAAATTAAAATATATATATATATCTCTTAAAGTGTCTTAAGTGCATATTTAAATTAGGATCAAAGTTTACAATTGTAAACAAAATGTAGCTTCAGCAAAAATGAAATAACCAATGGAAACCATTCTTATTATTTCTTAAGGAAAATGCTGTGCAGATATTAAGCAAGAATTGTTATTCCTCTGCAACTAAAAATAATTCAAAGAACAATTGGTTTATAACATGCCATTGTATTAAAATGTGCTATAGGTCAATCCCAACCTTAGGTGTTTGAACAATGCACCTGCATAATAAATAGAAGCCAATATCATCCATCACTGCGATGCACATTGTCACATTTTTGCATCATGATGAATCGTGTCACAATTCATCGTTCCACCCCTATTAGACAGTAGGTGACTCACTGATCCTCACTGTCCAGCGTGCCCTTCCCACGAGCCTCTCCCTGGATGGACTCCATGGCTGTGCTGTAGAGGGCCTTCTGTGCCTGAGGCCTGCGCTGGTCAGGCGTGGTCACCCCCTCCGCACCCCTGCTGTCTCCCACGCGCTCTCGACATGCTTGGTCCACATTATGGATTCCAACCAGCAAGCTGTAGTCCATGATCTTGAAGCTCTGCAACAACTGACACACACACACACAAAAACACGTTTTCACTGCCGTGATCTTCAAGGTGTCGCGTCAACAGTCCACAGACTCAAACGTCTCCGGTGTCTGAAGTAATACAATAGCGGTCACATACATTCACTAAAGAAGCAATTTATTAGAAGAGCGTTTTATATGAATATTTTGATACTTATAGCTAATTTGCCATCATGGACAATTTGTGTTGTGTTGTGTAATTCAATCAACCCTTTATGGATTGATTCTTCAAAGGCTACAGCAAGGGCACAACTGCGGCTCTGAAGGCGTCCAGCAGATTTTAAATTTTCCTGCTCAAATATTCCTCCATCAATCCAGTGAGATAATGTTCAGATTTAGTACAGGGTGTGTTAGAGCGGAGAGATCACCAGCTGTGCTGGACTCTCTGGGTTGTGTTCCCCTGGGTAACATTAGGTCATACCTGCACAATGAATTTCACCCACTGGATACCTAATAAAACTGGCCGGTATGTGATTCAGCTAAGCGGTTTCCAAGTGGATGTGGAGTAAAATCGCACACACACACACACACACCAGGCAGTCCCGCTGGATGGTTTTGCTCAGGGCGTTGTAGTTGTCTGCTTCGAGCTGAATGCCCTCGGGCATGTCCTGCATGAAGTCCAGGTCTTTGTAGGTAGGAATGCCCTTCTCCCTCTCCTTGGGCGAGGCGCGCCTCTTGTACGTCGAACCCTTCAAGTCGTATTTGAGATGCATGGGAACGGATCGCGGCAGCAGGTTGTTCATCACCACAATGCGAATGTTCTTGCCGCCCGCCTGCACGCAGTAGAGGCCGTAGAACTTGGGCAGCAATGTCCTCTTGTTCTGGTTCAGGTTCTACCATGAGGGGAAAAAGACACAAACAACAGCGTCTCACGAGTGGTGAAAAATAGCGCGGAACTCGTATGGTGCGGCAGCATATTACTACTCCTGCAGTGACCTCTTTCTTTCTCTCCCCTCCCTCCCTCCCACTTTCTCTCACACACAGACATTCACAGACACACGAGTAGTCACCATAAATAAACAAGGGCTGATCACACACCATGAAGTAACCAGGCAGCAGCTTCTGCAGGAACTCGGCCTCTTTGTGCAGGACCGTTTTAATGATGAACTCGTCGTCACTGGAGACGTAGAAGATGGAGCCGCTGGCACCGGGGTTGGACAGTTCTATCAAGGGATCGTTACACAGAGAGTACTGCAAACACACACATGGACAAACACACCCACACAAAACACACACAAACACACCCAATGCAATGAGCAAGAAATACCATTCACTTACATCACAAATGTATGGGGTTACATATACGACACTTGTGGAAAACAAGCAGACACTTTCCAGAATCTATGAACATGCAGGTGTGTGTGCAGGTTACTGTGAGGAGCTGAACTGACCAGGTAGTCATCGGGACGAATGCCAAAGAGTTCTCTGAAGTAGCGGAAGGCAATGGGGGCATAGGTCTTAAACCTGAAGTCACCGTGGTGATGTGCAGGAGTTAAATTACTGCCCTCGCTGTAGAATCAAGATTAGGAAACGGAATAATGTTCACTGGTAACAAAAGAAGTACGAAATATATTAAACATGCAGTGTCAGTTTTCCCTCCTATGGAAAGCAAACACAACATCTAGAATGTAACTCCATTAAAAAATAATAGTAAATGCCAATCAATATAGTACCAGCAATACAGCTAATTTGTAAAAAGCAACAACAAGAGTTGGTATGTGAACATTTAATTCATTTCAACCAAAAATGTTTACACTACAACAAGCGGGAGATGGACGTGTTGAATGCATCAGGTGTACTACGACTACTGTAAATTACACCACTTGATTCCATGGAAATGACTTGTTAAGCCTAATCAGATTGGTGGAGTCTTTGGAAGCAGCATGTTGAAGGTGTTAAGGCAGAAACGCTTGAGTGTAAAATGATGGTTTTATAAATGCTGCTTTCTGGAGGCTTGTCTGTATGGTTGGTCATTGGTGCACTGCACCCATTAAAATGTTCTAAAATGTTCATTTAACTACAAAGGAGAATGTAGTGTTAGGAGGACTCTTATTGGTGTGACATACAGGACTGAATGTAGTGTTAGGACTCTTATTGGTGCGACATACAGGACTGAATGTAGTGTTAGGACTCTTATTGGTGCGACATACAGGACTGCCTAGATGGGGTCTAACCTCAGTCCCCCACAGGAGAGCAGTGTGGTTATCCACTAAACACGTTAGGCTGTGGGAAACCGTCAGTGGTGTGGCCAGTAGTTTTTCTGAAGTTGTCGAAGTCAAACTAGATACTGTGGCTAAAACATTCAGTACAAATATGGAAAAATATCAGATAGTAGTGATAAGGTGATAACGTCCATTCCTCGAATGCACTCGCACATACACTCCGTGTTGAAGATCAAGAGTAATACAAAAATGGACTCAAACTGAGCTAATGGTTTAGTATCTGAAGCCTGCTGCTACATGTCTGCTGAACGTGGAGCCCCAACAGCAACGTGTCCTCCAGCCTCCAACATGCTCGCACCTGGGGAAGAAGATGCTCTCCACCACGTAGAAGTCCTGCATGAGAACGTCCCTCTCGGCCTTCTGACTCAGACTGCCCACCGTGTGGGTGATCCCCAGCTGGATGGCTCCTTTCAGCGCAGAAGACGTCGTCTGAGGGGAGGAAATGCAGGTAAACCAGGAGACACACAAGCAGTGGACATCCTGGACATCTTCCAACAGTGATATCTTGATTGATAAATGACCTTCTTTTAGTTTAAAGGAGCACTGAGCATTTATTTTCGAAAGCAGCCCTGTGATATCTGATAATAATAATAATAATAATAATAATCTTTATTTGTATAGCACCTTTCATGCATACATGCAACTCAAAGTGCTTTACAGATTAAATAAATCAAAACATTAAAATGAAGCAGAGATTAAAAGAAATAATAAAAAATAAATAAAATTAAATGAAGTAAAATAAACAAAATAAACAAAATAAACAAGCAGGTAATAACAGGTAATAAAATAAAGGTAATAAAACGACAAATTCTTAAGATAATAAATAGAACTATTAAAATAATTAAAACAAACATAAAATGTAACTAAATAAAATGATATATAAAATGGAATGGAAATAAAATGGAAACCTGGTACAACATACATAGCTTAACTAAAAGCAGATTTAAACAGGAAGGTTTTAAGACCCCTCTTGAAGCTATGCAGGGATGAAATGTCTCTGAGCTCCTCAGGAAGAGAGTTCCAGAGTTTTGGGCCATAACGGCTGAAGGCACCCTCACCAATCTTTAATCGGCTTTTAGGAATCACCAGTAGATTACTGTTTGACGACCTGAGAGACCTGACTGGAACATATCTAACTATCATTTCACTGAGGTAAAGAGGAGCAAGACCATGAAGACATTTAAAACCATCACCAGAACCTTAAAATCTATTCTAAAGCTGACAGGTAGCCAGTGCAGTGAGTGGAGCGCAGGTGTAATATGATCCCTCTTTCTCGTGCGGGTCAGGACCCTTGCAGCAGCATTCTGAACTCGCTGTAGCTGAGAAATCGAGCTCTTTGGGAGAGCAGATAAGACAGCATTACAATAATCAAGCCTTGATGTGATAAATGCATGGACAAGTTTTTCACTATCAGCAGGAGAGAGCATATCTCGGACCTTAGCGATGTTTCGGAGGTGAAAATAAGCTGTCTTGCATGTGGTCATGATGTGTGATTTAAAGCTTAGCTCATTATCAAAAGTGACGCCCAAGTTCTTAACATATTGTTTGGCTTTCAGATTAATTTGATTTAAATAGGTCTGAACATCTTCCCTTTGTGAGTCACTACCAAGAACAAGAACCTCTGTCTTCTCTTTATTTAATTGCAGAAAATTGTCAGACATCCATGTCTGTATATCACCTATGCACTCAAACAGTGAGCTAATTGATTTTAGGGCTTTAGGTTCTAGAGAAATGTAAAGTTGAGTGTCATCCGCATATTGATGATAACTAATGCCATGTTTGTTAATGATATGTGGTAATGGAAGCATATATAGGTTGAACAGTAAAGGCCCAAGAATTGATCCTTGGGGTACCCCACAAGTTATTTTTTGATGTGTGGAGGAAGAAGTACCTAATGCAACATAGTACTCGCGCCCAGTTAGATACGATCTAAACCATTCTAAAACTAAGCCACTAAGGCCTACCCAGCTCTGTAGTCGATCAAGAAGTATTTCATGATCAACAGTATCAAAAGCGGCACTTAAATCTAGCAGAAAAAGGACTGAGAGTTTACCTGCATCTTTATTCAATCTCAGGTCATTTACTACCTTAACTAGTGTTGTTTCAGTGCTGTGGAGAGCTCTGAAACCAGACTGAAAAGTGTCATTTATTTGGTTTATTTTAACATAATCATTCAACTGGGTTGACACAACTCTTTCAATGATTTTGCTAAGAAAAGGAAGGTTAGATATAGGTCGATAATTATTGAGAATTGTTGGATCAAGATTTCTATTCTTTAGTAGTGGTTTAACCACTGCAGTTTTAAGAATATTAGGGAAATGTCCCAGTTGGAGAGACTGATTAACAATCATTAGAACATCATTAGATAATGAGCTCAGAACCTGTTTGAAAAAGTATGTTGGTAAAGGGTCCAGTTCACAAGTAGAAGATTTTAGTGATGAAATCACATCAATTAGTGTTATCATGTCAACTTCTTGGAAATCAGACATATAACAGTTAGGTTCCGTAACTGGTATCAAGGTTGATGGTGTATTTGTGCTTGTTGCTATGTTCTCCCTTATACTAGTTATCTTGTCTCTAAAAATATTGCAAACTCGTCACATTTTTCAACTGAGACAGATTCAGGGAAGACACAGGAAGTGGGGCTTACTAGCCGGTCTATACTTCTGAATAAGACAGCTGAATTTTTGGATGAATCAATCAAAGTAGAGAAGTAGTTTTTCCGTGCTGATTTTACTTCACTGTTGTAATTATTCAGTGTTGTTTTATAAATATCAAAATGTACTTCCAATTTTGACCTTCGCCAGCGTCTCTCAGCCTGCCTGCAATCTTGCCTAAGTTTTACAATAGATGGAGTGTTTCTCCAGGGCATCTTAATTCTACCAGAAGTAGTTTTAATTACCTGCGGTGCCACAACATCAATACAGTTCCTAACTCTGTGAGTGAATGTTTCAACTAGTTTACTCCCTGTTTCTAAGAGGGGAGGGAGGGACTGTATCATGTCCGTGAAGGCCACGGCACTGCCAGCACTGAGATAACGATTGGTTATTGTGCGCTTTTCACCGAGTGTTCTAATAGGTAATGACACATTGAAAAATACACCAAAATGATCCGAGATTGCAACATCAGTAATTATAGTATTATTAACATCTATGCATTTAGAAATAATCAAATCTAACGTGTGGCCATGCCTATGAGTTGGACCTGATACATGTTGCATGAGATCAAAAGAGTTAAGCATCCTCATGAACTCAGAGGTGATTTGATTTGTGGGTATATCCATGTGGATGTTAAAATCCCCAGTGATTAAGACATAATCAAAATCAACTAAGATCCTACAAAGCATTTCAGCAAAATCTTCAAGAAAGTCTGTATGTAGTCTGGGAGGATGATAGATAACAATTAATATAACTGTATGAGTACTGTTCAGTTGTACTGCCAGATACTCAAACGTAGGATATTCCCCTAATGAAATCTGCTTACAGCTGAATGCTTTATGATAAAACATAACAGCTGGCTTCAAATAGAATTTACAAGCTGCCGCATGAGGGTATAAATATTACGTGAGCTTTTTTTCCCCCCCAGGAGGGAATGAGAGTTCAGCGAGGCTATTGGGGAAGAGAGAGGAGTGAGAAGCAGACACGCTGTTCGAATATTATGAACTTGGATTTGTGCAAGTGGCCCAGAGTTTGGGTACATGACTCTTCTCCTGCTCCTCTAAATTTAGCCTACTGCTGTGGAATCTTTCTGCAGGGTAAAATATTGATACTCAAGAATATGAGCTACAAGTTGCAGAGAGACATTATAAAATTACAGCAAATTTTGATATATGACACTGGCATCAATTAGATAACTAGATGACACTATAATTCCTGAGTGTCAAAAAATCCCACCTTTCCTTTTGCATTTATCTTATTCCACCTTAACCCCCCCCCCACACACACACACACACCCTTTTCCCCCTGTAATCTGGCTTCTAACTTCATGCTGACCTTTTTGTATGTGGTCTCTCCTGTGGGGTCGACCCCCCGGTGGCCAATAGTCTTTTTCATACTCTGAGATAACCCAGGACCCTAGAAAAAGAGAGAAATGCAAACAATGAATGAATAAGAAACAGAAACGAGGTGCACGAGGTACGCTAGCTTTAATTCCAGTATGTGAGGCTAGCAAACATACAATCTGTGACAGAGATAAGCCTACCAAACCAGCAAGAAACAGACTTGGATACAAGCAAAACGTATTTCTTACAGATTTGAATATGCAGTAACAGAAAACATGCAGGCTAATTGTTAGGTCAAAAATATACATATTTGATACCTAGATATCAGTTTGAAAACCCTGGCATACAGCAAGCTTAGCAAGAAATTCATTAAGTTCTGAAAAAAAGCTCCCTGTCCCCTCCACTCACCTCCGGGGTGGCCATCTTTCGACTTCCACTAGACCCTTGAGAGAGGAAATCAAACCAGTCATTTTAATCCCATAGCATATACCATCTGTTATTAATATGATATAATTAATAACAGAATAAACTGCAAAAGCAATGACATTTAGTCATTAGTCAACTTATTAGTTGTATAATGTTGCAAAATGAACATGGACTCACAAGCCAATTAAATAATTATGAAACTTCATTACACAGCAAGAACGATACATTACAGTCTAGTACACAGCAGGTTCTGCTAAATCTGATCAATAATGATGCCAATTGGGGGTTGTGTACAACATAAAAGCACCTAAGGGATCAATTACATGTTTATGTACACATCCAAGCAGCAGTATCTAAAACATCTGTCTCATATGGCGCCTCACTGCTAGGACCTGCTAACTAGCTTAATCAGTCTTTTATTATGAGTATTATATAAAAGATTAGCAGCACCTGCAGATATCCACTTCATATTTCTTTTTAGCAAAAACCCATGTTCAATAATTTATATTATCTCTATACACACACCAATTTCATTTTACTGTTAGCATGAAGTGTCATGACAATGAAATGTTCAAGTGGCACCACCAACCCTAAATAACAGTAAAGGGCTTTGAGCTCCAATGTTCTCCAATAACCTGTTTAACAGAGGAAGTCAACCTACTCCTCTGCTTATCCTGTTACTTCTGATGAGTCATCATCACATGCACCCCTGGTAAACAAGCAGATCACCAGCAGTTCACCCTCCCCATTTCAGAATAGAGTTACACTTAAGGCACTTTTCCCATTCACCTTCACTGTAACACTATCAAGTCCCCAAAACAACATTCCCACCCCTCATTATAAATGCCAACAGCTCTTCAGAGTTGAAATGCTGGTTTGAGGGTCAAATTCTAAAACTTAATGGAAAAAAATATATATCTCCCAATTCACACACACGGGAAGAAACGTCCACCGCACAATCATGCATGCTACCTCTTTGGGAAGCCAGCATTCTCCAGAATGGAGTCCTCACATCTGCAGGAGTAAAACAGCTCTTGAAAATGATTTTCTAAAAGTTTAGCCTTCTCTGGTTTGTCTCTGAAACAAGTGATGTTTATCATAATTTTGATTATAGGATAATGTGCATTATTGTTACTTTTATCACAGCGGCACTGGAATTGACAGTGGTGTTTCAAAGCAGCCTACCATCCTATTGATGCCCAGTCACAGATGTAAGTCACAGCTTTAAACTGGAAAATGAAAGTTGCTGTTCCCTGTCACTTTTAGTTTGTGCCAAACAAGGTCTTTCCAGAAAGATATGAACTTTCAGCAATGTGAAAATAAATCCAAATATTTCAACAGGCGGAAAGACCCAATGATAGCAACTAAATACAACCGATGACAAACGTGATGCATTCTTTGTTCAAGAGTGTAAGAGTATTTAGTATAATTAACCACATTAGTGGGCAAGTAAGTGAGAGGTTTCGCTAACTCACAACATTCTTTAATGTACTTCAACAGTTCTTATTTGTGAACTCAAGCTAACCCACTAGCTCGAACCCTAGAACACATGACTGTGTCAACAAATGCCTTCTCTAAACTGTGAACGGCTGGATCAGGTGTTAGATGCAGACAGGAATAACAATGACCAGTGTCCTAGCTCTACAACAGTCACTAAAGGTGAAGCAATTAAACCAGAGGTACAGATTTTCTTCCTGGTATCATACCTGGTACCAAGTAGACAACTCCATTAAAGGAACTGCCAAGCCCCAAACCCCGAAGAGACAAGCAAACACAGATTAATTGAAATATGAGATATAAACAGAAGGCGCAATATAATTAGCAGGCTATAATTAAGCTATCAAATGTATTAAACGCAGCTGACCTGAACAATGTTGTGCAAACCTAAAAAAATGCTTCTCTATTTAATATATTACGCATATTGTATACAGAAATAGACCCGAACTGATTTTCAAACAACTGCCTATTATAAAAATACAGAATTCTTTGCATCAAAGACTGTCTCCTTGTGCATTAAACCGTCACGTCACTCAACAGATGAGATTTGCTTTATATGTGCAAGTTATTCATTTCAATAAGAAGCTCGATATTATGAAATACTGAACATCATGTTTGGGATTCTGTCCAATCGTTCAATGTTTATGCCTCACAATACACATCCAGTTTTCACATATTTAGTGAGCTAGCTAGATTTTAAACCACCGCAGTGCGTATACACCTCGGTTATATAGCTAATAAAACAAAAATCTGTAAGTAAAACAGACAAGTAAATGTAAGACAACTTAAAATTACAAAAAAACACAACATACATTTCAAGGTTTTATGCTGGCGGGCTGGCTAACTAAAGGACTAGCCTGAAGAAGTTACTTGGCTGCATGAATAGCTGTAGTAATCGGGTTAACCTCAGAATCCAAAACAATTTACAACCATTTT
The DNA here is from genome assembly GCA_020368025.1 of Brachyhypopomus occidentalis. Classification (NCBI taxonomy): domain Eukaryota; kingdom Metazoa; phylum Chordata; class Actinopteri; order Gymnotiformes; family Hypopomidae; genus Brachyhypopomus; species Brachyhypopomus occidentalis. Next base: position 2,692,792 of record JAGXOD010000082.1, on the reverse strand, counting down.
TATTTCTTCAGATAAATAGTAACTAGCCATCTTGTATATAATAAAGCAACTTGTACCCTACACCAGCTAGGTAGGCAGCTAGCTAGGTTAGCTACCGTATGTATTGATGTTGCTGACAGCGAGCTAGTTAGCTAGCTAGCTAGCTGGGTAGATATTTTACTGGATAGCTTAGCAAACACAATCCCATCCAACGTTTGTGTTTTGCCTGCTTGCTAGCTAGCCCGGCTATCCTAGTTAACCTAGCTAGCTAACGCTATTCGGCTAACTAACTAGCGCGAGCCAGCCAAGTACACAAACAATACATCAGAAGACCGACAATCTAGTTCAAGGGGGAAGAGTTTTTGTATAAAGCGGCGCCTTAAATTGGCGAAACTGGCCAAACGTATTTAACTAGATGGAAATTTCTTAGCCAAGTTGCTCAACTGTTCGTGGTTTGCCGCGAGTGTGAAGATCCAACTCGGTCTTCCCCATTAGAAACACTCTTAGTTGTCTTACCGCTAAACTTACCGGAAACATATCCCGACAACATCCAAGCTCAACACTCAAATGAACGGGTTTCTTTCACCAGGAATACATGTATACGTAACTGAAATCAAAAATATTCAAGTTACCTGGGGGGGCAGTCAAGCCCGAGTCAACGGGACCGGCGGTGGCCATTTTCACTCAGCTTGGCCAGGTTCAGCCTCCGTTGGGTTTTGTGGTCCAGCTCCCTCCTAGTGACGTTTCTGTCCAAGCGTCCTCCAGTTCGGCCCAGCAACCAGAAAACTAACCCTTTCAAGTTAGGGCCAATCTGTCTAGTACAAGGATTCAACGTTTTTATTTAGGTGGCATCAAATATGTGCTACATTATGTATTAGTTAGAAATCTGCAATCAAAAATATTTGAATGCTTCAAACAGTATTACCTAATATGTTCAGGGATGGCCAAATTGGTGCCTATGGGACCTTTTATCTGGCCCTTTAAAATTCAGGGCCCCATGTATATGACCCTTTTAACATGCCCTCTTCAACTTCCAATAACAATTCATAGTGACCATTTACATATGACCATTTACAGTATAATGGGAGGAGGGGAGAACAAGGACCAAGTTTTTCATATACACATGATGTCAGCAGTAAACACAACCATGACTTCAGCAGTAAATGCAAACATGACGTCAGCAATAAACACAAACATGACTTTAGCAGAAAACACAAACATGCATACTGAACATCACTTAAAATCTAACCGGCTCTACATTACAAACACAAACTGCATTAGCTTAATAAACAGTAGATTTCTAATTAAAGCTACATGTAGCCTTAAGCTACATAGAGCTACGTGTAAGGGTTACATTTAAGGGTTACATTTAAGGCTACGAGGGTTTTCATTGGCTATAGGTCATAATCATCAACATTACAAGAAATAAACGATTGAAATAGATCACTCTGTGTGTAATGAATCTACATAATATACAAGTTTCACTTTTTGAACTGAACTGCTGAAATAAATTAACTTTTACAATATTCAATATTCAAATTTTTTAAGATGCACCCGTGCAGCCAATACCTGCGTAGCCAATACCTGTGCACGTGGCTCAGATTACTCAATATGACTGGAAGCCACTTTCTCCCTCCCACGTCAACGTGGCTGCTGGTGATGGACTTGGTCTGGATCGTCATCGCTCCCTTGGGTGTCCCATTCACAGTGTGAGGGAGCAGACCCGCTCACACCGATGAGCCAGTGTTGATGAGCTTCTTCCCTCCTACACTGCACTCAGTCCAAAGGCCATGGCAGGGGCTTCTTGGTTGTTTTCAGTGATGCTAAGAGCTGTGCTGTTTTCAGCCAACTCAGGTTCACGACATCGATTTGGAGTGGTATTCTCTCGTAATAATAATAATAATAATAATAATAATAATGAGAAGAAGAAGAAGAAGAAATTGGTATCCTCTTTTTCTGCACCACCCACACACTAGGCACTCAGCCGATACTTGTCTGGAAGCCACACTCACCATTGTAGTGTGGAAGGCAGATGCTTTTGCATGTCAACACCAAAGTTGTTTCCTGTTGCAAAGTTGTTGTCAGCTCCTTTACCAGGTGCCTTGCACTCTTCTTTGCTGCCTCCTGCAGCTAATTGCCCCAGTCTGGGCTGCTTGGACCCATCTGGTTGTGGGCAGGTATAAAACTCACAGTTTTTTTGCTGCCTGTCTTCAAGATTTTGATGTGTCACTCGGTCTCTTCGAGCTCGGCGGCAGCATCCCACTTTGACACCTGTTCAGCATCGGCGGGGAACGAGAGTCAGAGCAACACACTCGTGTTCGATTGTTCTTTCAAGCTCCTGGAGGCCTCAGCTAACACGCTTCAGTTAATACAGTAATGGAACGGCTCTTAAAATGGCATCTGGGATTCCCTAGGGATGTGCCAAGGCAACATGAACCAGGGCGTGTTAAAACTGACATTGCAACTGGTGTTGAAACGGGGATTAAGTGTTTTTCTTGGCTTCATTACAATGTGTCTTTTTGCCCTTAGGCTGGAATATCCATCAGTACTGATTCCAGAACCTTCAGCACTTGCAAAACCTTTTAATTGCAGGATTGTGAAATCCCTGATTCTAGTTCTAAAGTACATAATCACGTGGCTATAAATCACGTAAATCTTAATGTCAAGAAGTGGTGTTTGTATTGAGGTGTTGGTGTGTATGGATAAGCAGTCAGCGGTGATGAACTCTGCAGTTATGTCTAATTTGAGAATAGGGTGGATTCCACCTGCTATAGTCAGGCCTAAACAGAATCAAATAATATAGGCTTGTATTTTAAACATGCTCTCCTTTCAGATTGTAGGGGTTGGCTCCCGGACAACACCACCAGCCACCACTAGAGGGAGCCGACCTGCTAAACCAGCCTAATTAGGCTGGATTAGCTACACCTGTCTTGAGGGCTTTATATAGGCTGACTTCTCAGCAACTCCTTACTGAGTCTTTTCATGAGTGTTCTCGTGTCACATGGCAGCTGGTATGGTATCTTGATTATGGGAATTTTTCTCCTGGGATTCTTTTCCCATTTATCATCTTTTTTCCGTTCCATTCTCAGGTTTACTAACCTTTTCATCATATCAGCGGAGGTTTTTGTTTGTTTGCATCTCAGACAACCAGCATGTGGGTTCTTGCCTCCTTTAAAAAACCGAATGGCCAGATATTTAACATCTAAGGACTTTTCACCCCTGATGGCAACCCCCCACGTTACACAGATGATTGCTTTCTTAGCCGTGGTTTCGTGTGTCTATATGATATTGAAATCCTCTCTGTAATTACTATGTTCCAAGTCAATGGGATCATCTTGTACTGTAAACAGTTTTTAGATCCTTTTGAGTTTAACACATTTTGGATCATCTTAAAGTGGACTAAACTTTTTTCTTTCCTCATCAGTCTACAGACAATACTCCACAATAAGGCAAAACAGCGATGACCCGAAGGCTTCTGGGTAATGATCCTACAGGCTCGGCACTCCTTGTTTTTGGAATTCTCTCATTGTTCTTGGCTGAATCATTCAAGCTCGCCCAGGTTGGATGGGGTGCGTCAGTCTCATCAGGTCACTTTGTTTTTGTCAGGTTTCAGTTAACGTCTTTCTGTTTGTTTGCCTCTGAAATTGTGTTTATTAACAATTAACTACTAACAATACTGCTCCCCTTTCTAAGAAAGAAATCTGACATTTTTCACTTACCATTTTATTATTTGAAATTTCTGGTGATTAACATTTAGTTGGAAACATGTCCACACATTGAAATATAAACTGCTCATGCAATTCAGAAATGTATTAAATAGATTCTTAAAATAATGTCTCTCGAAATAATACATAAATTGTGTTGTAGAAAAAAAGTAAGATAGAAATTATTAAACTGTTGCTGATAAAAATGCACTTGGGCTCAACTCAAACATCTCTCATTTGTCACCCATGGCACATTCACTTACATTCAGACATACAGAACAGACTCCATAATCCATCTATAAATCTTTGGTTTGACACAGTGACCATGGGACTTTAGGAAGAAATTGGGCATTTCCTGTTTCTATTTGGTTTAGGAATTTGTTGCAGTATCATTTTGGTGAAACATTTGGGGCGGCTCTTGGCTTTCTTCTGACAGCAACCATTCACACTTTTGACATCTTCACACAGGGTATTCTGAAGTATGTCCATCTGACAAAAGAACAAGGTGATACTTCATCAATAACTGACCACATGGCTCGCTAATGCTCACAGCTCGTGCAGAAGAGCAAGTCGTGTGCACAAAGCAGCAACAATCACATCACAATGAAATCAACAACATGAAATGATGGAGCGGAGCTCAAACCTGGGCAGAAGCCTACCTCTGCCTGAAAGCATGCAGCCCTCTGCTCTTCCACTAGAGGACAGCATCGAGCAGCCAGAATATCAGAAGGATAAATCAATCTGCGGGAAAATGTTTGATATTTAATTATTTTTTATTTGCATTCCCATTTATATCATACCCCACAAAAAGGATGAGACAATACATTTAACCCAAAAGATATTGACAATCAAGCATCTCACAATCTCTGGATGGTCACGTTCTCTGAGGCACAGAGCATATCCAGTGTAGGAGGTGCTTGTGAAGCAGGATCTACGCTGTCATCGTCAACGACGTAGTCAGGGTTTGGAGCAGCAGCAGCAAAACAATCATACTGTTCCTCTCCTCTTTGTTTTTCACAGCACTCAAACGGCTTGGCCTTGGTCTTCTCGTCCTTACAGAACTTATCCACCATCTTCTTCCACTGAGGCAGGCAGAGAGAGATAGTGAAGAACATTTCTTTTGGGCTTAAATGTTGCTATGACTCTGTAAGGTCACTTTACACAGCTGAGACATTGGCTAACCCCTTTGCAGAGTCACTAAAACCCTTAAATATGTATTATAAAAATCTTTTACAGTCTTCCTTTCCATGCTAGCTAGGGCTTAAGCCCGACAGCGCTCTTAACACTGACCTACATTCTCACATTAAAATTTATTTTGACAGAACTTCTGTGAGTCACTCTGGAGTGATTCACAGGGGTGTCTGCTAAATGCTGTAAAAGCAAATGTAGGAACCCTACTGCCTACTGCCTTAACTGTCATGTTCAGACAGCTTCCAGGTCAGCCCTCCAAGAAACACTCATAAAACACGCACCTTCCTCTCGGCACAGGGCTGCTCGTCCTTCTTCCGCTTGCAGCACTGACTTAAGCCCTTTTCCAGGCCATTGATAGCCTTGGACTGACGGCCCAGCCAGTCGTAGTCTGAGGAGGGCAGGCACCGTGACAGGTAGCGAGGGCGCTGCTTGCGATTGGCACAGACCGATCCTATGTTGGCAGAGTTAGGACGTCCAGGGGGAAAGTTGATGTCAGGTGTCATCCCTCTTAAAGCTCTGAGAGTTACCTCTGTACTGTTGTGATGAAGAAACAGAGAGACCATATATATATACTAATATATATATATGAAGACTTGACAAAGAAGTGCGTCATTATTAATGAAATTCTCCTGAAGCTGAAAACATGGCTCTGTCTAACCAATTACCCCATTTCTGCTTCTTAGAATTTTGAAAGGCATATTATCAAAGTTAGTGCAGAAAGAATGTTATTAGTGTTAATAAACGCACTGATAATTTATCTAAACAATAAGGTCTTTCTAGAGGTCTCTGCCAGGGTCTTTCATTAGTCATTTTAGTTTAGACTCAGGCACAGAGGAACCATCTCTGAACCATCTTTTATTCTTTCTTCTTTCTTGCTAGTCAACACTGTCAGGGCATAACAGTAAATAAATGCAAACTGGCGACCACTTTTGAACTGTTTTAATCGTACTTCATGTGCATTTGATGAGCATTTCATGTGCATTTCATGTAGAAGTGAGTGAGACACACCTTGTTTTCTGGCATGTACTAGGGTTAAATTTAAATGGTGGGGTTGGGATGTTTGTCCATGACTTGTGATCCGAGGCCTGGTAGGACTGGTCTGGTGCCTGAGTCTCAAAACATTTCCATTTCTCAGCCTCTTCCTTCTTCTTGCAGCAGTGGTAATGGCTGGTCTTCACCATGAATTCGGCATCGCAGAAGTCAGAGAGCGACTCTTTCCACTGCAATGTGACGAAAACGTATTGGAACATGGATGCCCATGGCTTGTCAATCAGAAAAAGAAAGACAAACTTAGGAAGAAAAAACAGGTGGCTATAAAAGATACGTGGGGAGGAAGGACAGACAGAAACAGAGCGGGAGACGGGCGGCTCACTTTTGAATAACCTTCTTTACTCACAAACACAATCAGAGTCTAGTGTTATCACTGCCCTGCTGATAAAACTCAAGGCTGCACTATGTTTAGTCTATCTGCGTGGTATGCAACAACTCTGAGATACAGATAAACCGACTCAGGGTTTTATCCCACAGAGCCCATAATGTTCTTTTGTTTATCATACAGTTTGTTTTGTTTGCGGAACGCAATGGAAAGGAATGAACGACAGCAAATATCCAACATGACACAAAGTAACTATAGATGAGAACTCAAAGATCTATTCCCAGCATGTGCCAGAGGTCTCTCATGGTTTTACCATTAACAAAATTGCAATGTGTTAGAATCCCTTTCTGTAGGCGGAAAACACTCTCTCCTTCTATCACTATTAAATACTCTTTATGCTTCCAGATTGCCCGTGACATATTAACATCAGGCTCTGCGGCTCTACATTTGTCTTTGGGCTGAGTGTACGGCAGACACCCTGCTGATGTTGCATTAATGCCTCACGTGTCAATCCGTCTTTGATAAAGGATGTATTACGCACATCCCTTTTGCTGAGACAGCCTGATCTGTCTATATAAACTCTGACGTCTTCCTGAATAAAGTGTGTGTGCTGCTTGGGATTACTGACTCTGTGACCTTCCTACTGAGAACTGGTGTAACACGGGGGCCCTGAAGGAATAACAGCAGCAGTCCTAGTCTGTATCGCGAGAGCACAGCATACTGAGGACATTGGCCTTACACAGTTTGTTAAAGTGAGATATCATTTTAATACTATATGTTGAAACTGCAGATTTACTCAACTTTATTATAGAACTCTTTCTCAGACCATAGCATTGCCCAGCCAATACCTAAGTCATAATATAGTCCACATTACTTGCACGAACCCCAAAATAGGTTTATTACATTTTCAAATAGAATAGTCAAATAAATTAATCAAAACTGCAATAATTGTCTCCACAATTAGCCTTATTTCTTAAAACCAGAGATAAACGGGTTTGCCCTACGCCTGCTCCATGAATAAGCTCATCTAATGAACAAGGTACAGAATTACAGGAATCCACTGGGACTAAGAGAGAAGGGGTCACCTGACATCAAGCGTTCTTCACATTTCCTTTCACAGGCCTTTCATCTGACCTCTGAACTCTGGACTGTGATGGCTAAGCGTGCAGCACATGGCCTCTCACCGCTTGCTGTAGGCAGCACAGGGTCAGCTTCTCATCCTCCGAGCCACTGCTGCAGCATTCAGAAAACCAGGACTCCAGCTGGTTGACGGCCTGGGCCTGGCGGTACAGGTAGCCGTAGCCAGACGCGGGCAGCGTGTTCTTGGGATACCGGGGGCGATGGCTGCTATGGCGACAGATGGCTTGGAGGTTGCTGTGGGTCGGACGGGCTGGAGGGAAGGGAATGGAAGGAATGGAGCGGGGCATCACCATAGCACGACCTGGGAGAGAGAGAGAGAGGGAGAGAGGGGGAGGGGGAGGGAGAGAGAGAGAGAGGGAGAGAGGTGGAGGGGGAGGAAGAGGGAGAGAGAGAGGGAGAGTGAGGGCGGGAGAGGGAGAGAGAGGGAGGGGAGAGAGAGGGAGGGGGAGAAAGAGATAGAGGGAGAGAGGGGGAGGGGAGAGGGAAAGAGATAGAGGGAGAGAAAGAGAGAAGGAGACAGAGAGAAAAGGACAAAGAATAACAGAGTGATTAATGACAAAAAAAGGAGAAAGACGATGGCAAACAGAACGGATGGGGACAAACTGGTGGAAAGTGTGGGGCATATGGGGCATATGGAGTATATGGGGCATATGGGGTATATGTAGCAGAGAACATGGTGAAATCTGAAATCAAAACACAAATTAAATCCAACTAAATTCTGAAACTTAAGCATAATGACATAATTACTACCTCACACTGCACACCCAAATATATACCATGAACTATAGCACAACGTATTTAAAATGATTCCAAACTTATTGAATAATTCATTTTCACTCAGATAATCAGATTTACCTACTTCTGAAACAGAAAGACAATAATTTCCTAAACCCATTACTAAACTGCCTCAAAGACATAATAGATAATGGACATAATGGATGGCCCTAAACTTTTTCAATTAAAATTTTTTTTTCTGTTACTGATTTTTTCTATTACTGATTGGCCCTAGGGGTGCTTGTGATACCTTGCGTATATATCTTGGCTCATTGAAAGCTTTTATAAGGTCACCTATTAGAAATCTGGGGTGATAATGGACAGCGACTTCAAAGCGACAGACAAACAAGTCTGTGATTAAATAAAATTTTTTAAGTCCTCTTTGTCATTCTGTGATTTTGAGAGCATGTTCATGCCTTTATTTCCATATGCCTTCCTCCTTCCCTCTCTCAAACTGGTGCTGGTTCAAACACTTTTAACAGGGACCCGTAACAGGGACCCGTAACTATCTGACCAACCTTTTAAACCTTTTAAATGTTCCCCCAGGTCACTTAGATCTGTTGACCTTGTTATGACTGGTTGTGCTTAGGACTCGGCTGAAGCACAGAGGTTATTGAGCTTTTGCTGTGATGGCTCCTAAATTTTGGAATGAGTTCCCATATTACTTGTTTTTACGTCTCGTCTTAAAATTTTCATTTGGCTTTTAGCAGTCCATGAGAGAATGTTTTATGTCTTTCTGTCATCTGCCTGTTCCTCTTTCTTGTTACTGTTGTTACTGTAATCTGACTTCATTTATTTGTGTGTGTGTGTGTGTGAATTATCAGAATGTACAGCACTTGGTCAACCTTGTTGTTTTTTAATGTGCTTCATAAATATAAATGAAATTAAATGAAATGACAAGAAAATGCATAAATGTTGTTGTCCCCAGAGAACCAGACTAAGGGGTTAATAGTTCCCTTCCTGTAAACATTGTCTCCCCCTCCCCCCATGTGTCACCTGTTTGACCCTTCAGCAGGTCATGAATAACTTCATGAGACACTGGTTTCTCCTGTTTGCATTTCATTTCGTCTGCATCAGCATCCAATAGATCTGAAATAAGACAGTGCAAACCATTATTACTGCTGTTAAATTAAAAGTCATGCCTTCAAAATATTTGATCACAAAAGTTATACATGTTTTCCAGATTTTATTTAGCCTTACCCATGACCGAAATCTCTTTTTGTAGCATGTCACTGGAATCTGAGAAAAGGACATCAAAACACACTACGCATCACTAAGAATAAATCTGAGGTTTGCCGTTTGACATCTGAGGTGAACTCATAATACTGTTTCAGTGCAGAGAAATCTACTTTGATATTTATAATTGCAACCAGAACGGTCTCAGAGAGCTCCATTCCAATACTTAATTCTGCCCAACTGTATTAAACGTACAAAACTTAGATAACAACATGTAAAGTTGTTGTAACGCAGGTGGAATGCAGTCTCGAATAAAATTGTTAAGTTGAACAGACTTTCTCTCAACTCGAAAGCGTCGAAAATCGGCAAATACGGGAGACCATACTAGGCATTTTTCTGTATCATTCATATTTGCGCTGCGACAACGAACATCTGCTACGCCTGACTGCCAAGTACATGAAAACTGGCTCACAGGAAATGTTCGGTGGTATGTCAGAGTAGGACTGCTACGACGTATCCAGCATAAACACGGAGCACGGAAAACGAACCATGCAAAACTTAATAATCTTTGAAAAGTAGTTTCAATGTACCAATTAGCATTTACACTAAGCACGATTACGCAAGATCCCACACTTACACAACCAAATACAATGTGCCATTTCTGATTTTGAACTTGATCTCAAGTCATAAATCTATCCAGTTTTGTGTCAGTACGATGAAAACTAGGTCGTTGTTAACGCTTGCGCCTACCTTCCGATGCCTTCACCACAAATGCCATCAGCAAAAACAAATATCCCCGTAACGTGCCCATTGCTTATACTGAAAACTTCGTCCACCCGTGGCAGCTTCCGAAACCTTCCGACTTCTCGCTGCTCTGTTTGCGCCGACGGCTGCTGCTCGTGACAGTCTTCTTCTTCTGCGTCAGCGCAGTAGAATTCGCTTTACCTCTCGGAACGCTTCTCCTGTCGCCGTCGTACGCGAGCTTTTATATGGGCGAGAGTTGGGAGAGCGAGGCCAGTTCTTCGGCATGAGTCACGTAGTGGAAAGAGAGGACGCCTCTTAGAGCTAGTCACATACGCTAAGTGTAGAACATCCTTTTCGGGTGTTCTGGTAGAGAATGCTTTATATATTTTCGCATGCTCGTGCTTGTGTTTGACATCCTTTGCGCTCACATCAGCTGTACGTTTAAAAACCGCAGGGTTTCGGGTGGATGTTGTTGAGTGGGTAACATTCCCAGCACAGCAGTGATATTAACATTTAAACTTGTTCCACATGAAACTGCTCAACACACGCAGCCATGCACACTACGCTGTCAGTGGTAATGTGTTAAGAATGGTCTACCACATAAAGCACTATGTATAAAATGCAGTATACGAAAAAGGACACTAACTAACATTTCTTATATTTAATAGATCTCTGATTAAAAGTATGTCCCTTCCACTCTGCTACGTGAGGTCACTCATGTCTTGTAAAGGTCTTGACCATTACGTTCGCTTTCCAGATTAGACTATTCCAGATTAGACTATTCCAGATTAGACTATTTCTTCTGCGTCCTGAGTAAATGGACTGAATAGCAAGGCAGTGGTGACGAATCACGATTCGCCTGTGATGTTGCAATACTGAAACTTGGCGAAACGATGTTTTAAACGAATCTGTGCTATTCTTTCCAAACAAATATCCTGTATGATCATGTTACTTGGAATTGTAAATACAGTTGCCAATAACAACGTAGTGTTTTTGAGAAACAGTTTGAAGTTCCTTAAATTAAAGATTTCAGATATAACACATAAACCTTTTCCTGTGGAACATTACTATGTACAATAAATACATGGTGAAGACAAAACCAAGCTAAGCCTGATAAACAGGTGATAAGATTACACTAATACTGAGGTCTTGTGAGTGCTAATACTGATGTCCTTTCAGTGCTAATACTGAGGTCCTGTGAGTGTTAATACTAAGGTCCTGTCAGTGCTAATATTGAGCTCCTGTCAGTGTTTGTTCTCACACAGGAGATGCAGCATAAAATGTGCTGAAAGCAATTTGATCATTGTGTTTGTCTAGTTGGGTATATTAGCAAACACAGTTTATGTGTAATGAAAGTCTGATTCAGAACTAATACAAAGTAAAGGATCAGTCAAATGATTAATCAATAAAATTTTAATTTGAGGTTCAAAGAAAAGTAGTATATCCCCCACCCAAAAAAAAAAAATATATATTTATTGGATGCATTTACCTAATAATACATGGCTGCATGTTGGTGGTTTTTGTTGTGACGTTGGCAGTGAGGGAAGGAGACACCACAGAGGGGATGGAGTGTGTTTATTCTCCACCGAAAGACACAGATAACAAAGCAGGAATGAAAAGAATCAAAAGGCAGCCGCACCACTGGTGGTTCTGGAAGCACAGCGACGCAGCAGAGCAGTGGAGACCATCATGGAACCCATAGCACACAGGAACAAGGAGCAAGGCACAGTACTGGATTTGGGTTTGAAATGCCGAGTACTGGATGAGTGATCCTGTGGATTGAGATGCTCAGTACTGGATGAGTGATCCTGTGGGTTTGAGATGCTCAGTACTGGATGAGTGATCCTGTGGATTGAAATGCTCAATACTGGATGAGTGATCCTGTGGGTTTGAAATGCTTAGTACTGGTTGAGTGATCCTGTGGGTTTGAAATCTCAATGCGCAGTGCTGGATGAGTGATCCAGAAAGAGGCAACTCAAGGCACAGGTGCAAGCAGCCAGTAATCAGGTGGTTGGGAGCGGGGCAGGTGTGTGTGCGTGTGAGACAGTGGGCGTGTGTGTGTGTGTGTGTGCGTGTGTGTGCGTGTGTGTGTGTGTGTGTGTGTGTGAGCAGTGGGCGTGTCTCTTGGGTGGGGAGCTTGGTGCACCATGACAATAGTCATAACAACTGGGAAATCACACCAAAATAATCCACATGAATACTTGGCAAGAGTCCAGGACTTCTTGATAGATTTATAAGGCATACCATACTCTTATGAATATTACATAAACAATAATAAACAAACACTATCAGCTTCATTACTACAGCACAAGCTGCATTGCTACCATTACAATCATATAGAGGCATTTTAACCCTTTACATGGTGTTTAAACATAGAATGTTTGAAGAGCAAAATCATACACACCTAATGTCTTTGGCTACAATTATTAACAACCCCATATGAAGCATGAATTTATCTAATGTATGTAATGTATGCATTTAATGATTTAACTACTATATATTGTATAACAAGATTGTGTAGTTTACACTGTATAAACACCGTGCCTGAGGATTCATAGGAAAATAAACTCTGAAAAAAGTCTGTGGAATTGAGGTTGTAAGACATGAAATTGTAAAGGGTTCCTGGATAAGCTGAAGTTAGTTGTGTTCAAAAGAAAATTGTGGAATATGTCAACTTTTCCTTCAAACAATTATTTTAATTAAGGCTTTTTGTGCAATCATTCAGAATTCATGTGTATAAATAACCTACAAAACAATGGTACCTGCTCCAGTTCTATACATAGCCTGAAATAAAAAGACTGAAATTAACCAGTTGACTGTACCAATGTAGAGCATTTCACACAAAGCGATTTCTCTCTGGCAATGCAATCAGTGATGTCTGACTTCCAAGGATCAGTCTAGTTATATTTCTTCCTCTATATGAACAGACAGTGTGTGTCAGAAGTGACCTAATTATGTCACCCTTGTGCAAAGCCCTGTATCCTGATGTGACATTCAAGTAAGTCATTTATTTATCCTTTTTCACAGATGGCACAAGAAAGAATCCCTTCTGATCACATTTACATACAGTCATGTCATGGCAACAGTTAACAGCCTGATAATAACAGCCCTGTTAACATGTCAACAGTTAACAGCTTTATAATACACAAATCCAGATATCAGTAATATTACCACAGCTAAGCAGTTTAATGTTTGTGACCAAATATTTCTTTCACACTTCAAAATAGCATCTGCACCATAATAAACACACAAATATAGTTATAATACTTTTGATTATTTTCTGTTCCTGTCAGAATTACAAAAATAGATTAATTTATTTTAAAAGGTTTAAGATATATTGATTAAATGTCCTTTCAGTAACGGTACTGTGTGATTTGGTGTGCGTTCAGAGCGTAGCCATTGTTTGCACATCAATGTCTGAACCAAAGAGCTCCTTGTAGAGGGCAGGAAAGACAGACTGCACTGTGTACGGATAGAGCTGACGGAACCAACGCAGCTTCTCAATGTGCAGCGCACATAGACTCCTCAACACCGCCACCTTCTGGTACAGCTGAAAATTACACAACGAATCAAATTTGCAGCGCCCGAAGGCAGTAAGTCATATAAGAAATATGAGAATCGTTTTGTCACTCGCAGTTTTCTCGTCCTTAATACTCTCCCTTGTTTCTTGTCATTCTTCATCTTATGCCTAGTTTTCAGTTCACACACACACACACACAGACAGACAAGCAAGCACACAAACCTATGAACACACCTTGTGCAGTAGACTTTCCTGGTTGTCTCTGTGTAGGAGGCGATGGAGGGCTAGTTCCATGTCTTTTCTTACTCTCATCACTCTGTCTCTGTCCTCTAGACAAGGGCGATCTGTAGACACACACACAGCTATCAATGTCTGTACTGTTTTTCATTAAAATTTGAGTTTCAAGTACATTTGCGAAAATGTCCCATACCTGCATTTATGAGTACGAGCGCACTGAACAGCGCCACCTGCTGTTCAGTCAGCCTCAGAATACAAAGACTGTGAGCAAAGTCAAACACAGCTGCGATAAAATCACCACAAGCTGCAAAACAGATGATCACACACACACACACACACACACATATGTACACATACACACATAGTGTGCATGTGAGTAAAAATCGATGACAGATTTTAAAAAGCTGGAAGGATAAATATAATGATTTATAGAATGCCAAGATTCACACACATTGCATCATACATTCCTTTCAGAAACAACACTGACTTTTTTGTCATTTGAAATATTTTGCTTACCAAGAGACTTGAACAGCTCTGTTCCAGCAAACTTGCCATCAAAGAATACCGTGCCGTTTTCCGGGTTAAACAGCCGACTCATTCGCACCAGAACGACCTCCATCGAGCCTGAGCAACAGGACCGCACACACACAAGCACATCATCACAATGAGAGGGAGAGAACAAGACACGTACACTTACGCAGAATGAAAGCAGGAGGTGTATAACGAGGTGGACGGGGGGATAGACCAAGAAATGCAGACTGGGAAGGATGCCAGATGTGGAGAGAAAGAGGAGAAAGCAAAGACAGATATGGAGGACTGAGAGTCAGGGTACAGGCCCGCCCAGCTGAACTGCACTGCTGAACTGCCCTGCTGAACTGCCCCAACTACTCACCACTCTTGAGCAGGGTGATTTGATCATTCTGGCCGAGTTGCCGGAAGCCGGGGATACGCTTTGCAAATTCCACCACATACTGCACGGCGTCAGTCAGTCGCACTGCACAGTGCTGCCACATCTCATCCACATTCTGCAGGGAGAGAACAGGTTAATTAATCCACATTCTGCAATGTGAGAGATGAACAGGTTAATGAACTAGAATCTTGATAAAAGTCTCAGAATCATGAAGGAAGAAACACTGAGATGACAAACAAGATGGCAGAGTCTGAGGTAGGGCTGGGCGATATGGGCCAAAAATAATATCTCGATATTTTTTTTGCTGAATGGCAACATATGATACATATCTCAATATAACTGTTTCCCATAAAATAACAACAAAAAGGCACGTCATAGTCATAGTCATAGCTACATGTCCCAAATGTCACACAGGCACCAGTAACATTCAGCTGTAGATGTACATTAGAAATTGCTCAAAAATAAACTATTGGCATATATTAAATAATAATGCTCCTCAAATAAAATAATGTTCTTTCCTGCATAACAAAAGACTCACAGCTATGGTATTAAAATGTTAACATAAAAGACACAGAACAAAAATTGCAAAAGGCTGACTTCACCAAAGTGCTTCTGTGTCCCAGGCCTGTCTGATGTGGGTCTGTCCCAAAACCTAGTGAGCTACACGACAGCGTTTCACGTTATAGTGCGCATGCTCCGGATATATAGGCTCTTCCAATTCTTAGATCCCTTAAATATGCTGCCAACCGAGATACCTTAAACTGGCCTAATTTTAAATCAGCATCAAATGGTATCCTCATCCGCTAAGGCAATCTCATGAGTCAACGCAACGCAAATGGCGAGCTCATTTTCAAATGTGCTCTGCTGTTTCTAGAATATTCAAGAAACACATAAAAATATATTTTAATATAAAACCACATAGCATTTATTTATCCTTTTATGTTAAATTTGACATTATTTTGTATAGTTTTATACACTGAGCGGAGTTTGAAGCCTCAAGATATTGTTGTGGATAGCATGCTAGTTAGCAAACAAACTAGCATATCAAACGCACGAATTAAAATTGCGATAGAAATGGGAAGAGAAGAATCCATCGTGCTGAAACACCGAGAATCTGAGGTAAATAAACACCGGTCGCATACATTGAGCAAGCTGTGATGAATCTGCTCTCTAACTAGAGCGTCTCAATAATCTGCTTTATGAGGATGGATGTCGGTTATAACACTGCCTACTTAAACAGCTGCCCACGGAATCAGTGCATACTTAGACAAATCACTAGGCAGCGTTAGATTTTGGGAAATATATAAACGATATTGTCTCATCTTATATCTCGTATAAAATCTATATATCTATCTATATCTATATTTCTTAAACATCGATATATTGCCCAGTGCTAGTCTGAGGTAGCACAACCAGGTTGGTGCTAACATTGTTGCTCTGTGGTGGAGATGGGAAGTGTAGTTCTAGTAATGTCATGGTAAAGGGGTTGTCTCTTTGGGTCATCATGTAGAAGGCAGCAGGGAGAGGAATGGGAGTGCTACCTTGGTCTGGTAGGCGTGCACCTCCTCCCTGCTGAAGATCTTCCACCTGAGAGCTTGTATCTCATCCACACGATACTGACTTGTCTCTCGGTGAGAACGCACAATACTTGCACACAGCTCATCTACACGCACACACACACACACACACAAACACACGTACGTTAGTTGGTCAGAATCCCTAAACTTGAAAACATGTTAAACACCCTAAACCTTTCAGCTCATTTCTATCATTACATGACAACACCACTTTACTATCAGCAATGCCAGGCTGGTTTCTTGCCACCTCAGAATCTGATAAAGTCTCTTAATCCTTCTTCTGCTCTGTCTGACCTATGTGCACTGAGGTAGGGCAGGGGCAGAACGAGCCTTCTGCCTCAAAAGGTCGTAATTCCACGTCTCTGGCAGGCACGCTTAGTACGCTGTCAGGAGTCGATCTCCTGGAGTCGAAGCCTATAAGAGAGAGCACAGACACAGCGAATGAGAGACAGACGGCAAGGGAGAGACAGACAGGAAGATAGAAATGCGGATAAAGAACGGCCGGCCTCTCTCTCTCTCACCTCTCCCCGCCGAAAAGCCACTGCCGTCTCCACTCCTCTGGGTGCCTCTGTAGGCGAAGCCCACAGCCTGCACCTCGCCCGTGGAGCAGTTCAGGTATGGGTGCACGTCTGCTGGGCGGATGTGCCGCTCCAGGTCCAGGGGGCAGGAGTAGGTGGGGGGCAGGGCAGGCGTGAGGTGGACGGAGTGGAGACGGGGATCTTTGATGGGGCGGTAGGCAGGGAGGCTCTGCGGCTGATCCTGGCTGGAGACCTGGAGACGCTGTTGCTGACGGTGCCTCTCCACCTCCGCGTTCAGAGAGTCCCTCTGGCGTTTAGACATGCGCCCGAACTTCACCGCTGAGGAGTCCACAGTGCGGAGAGCAGAGTTATTCAAATACCTTCTATGTGCGCCATATTCAAGGTAAAGGTTACTGAAATCTTTGAATGCATGACAGCTTCTGTCATCCTTTCTCTCTCTCTCTCTCTCTCTCCCCCCCTTTCATGCCATCTTCCCTTCTGTCTCTCTCTTTCTCTCTCTCTCTCTCTCCCCCCTCTCTCATGCTATCTTCCCTTCTGTCTCTCTCTCCCTCTCACATTATCTTCCCTTCTGCCTCTCTCTCCTTCTCTCTCCTTCTCACTCTCTCTCTCTCTCACCATCCCGGCTCATCCCCTGGGCAACACATTTCTTGAGACGGCAACTTTGGCACCGGTTCCTGCTGGCGCGATCGATGAGACAGTTACTCTGTCTGGAGCAGGAGTACTGCACGCTGGATGACTGACTCCTCCGGAAAAAACCCTGTTCAGAAGAGAGAGAGAGGAACAGAGAGTAGAGAGAGAGGGACAGAGAGGTGAGAGAGAGGAGAGAGGAACAGAGAGGAGAGAGAGTGAGGAACAGAGAGGAGAGAGAGTGAGGAACAGAGAGGAGAGAGAGGAGAGAGAGTGAGGAACAGAGAGGAGAGAGAGAGAGGGACAGAGAGGAGAGAGAGAGAGGAACAGGGAGGAGAGAGAGAGGGACAGAGGAGAGAGAGAGGAACAGAGAGGAGAGAGAGAGGTGAGAGAGAGGGACAGAGAGGAGAGAGAGGCACAGATGAAGACAGCAACGTGAGAGAGAAAAAAAAAGAATCACCTGTATTTAACCACAGATTGAACAAGTACAGTCCTGGTCTCACCTTACAGCCCTCACAGGTGATGACACCATAGTGAACTCCTGATGACTTGTCTCCGCAGATCTTACAGGGGATCACCTCAATCTGAGCTGTAGACACACACACACACACACACACACGACACACGCATACATATTCATATGGAGGCTTTCTCTCATTCCTTGGCAGCAAGAACAGGATATGGCCAACTAGTGTAAGCACTTCACGTCTTATCTCATATCACTTCTAACCCCTTTTCCAAAAAGCAGTTTGAGTATGTTGGGATAGTGCTGTCCGTGAACTCATGTTTAGAATCCAGTGACGACAGCCCTGAGAACTGCAAACGCATATCTGATATATCTGAGCAGAGCGCCACAACTGTACAACAACACGCAGTGAAGTACATGAGGTAGCAGGCCAACAAAACCGAGCACAGAGATAAAATAAGAATGCGTGTATGGGGTGGCTGTGGGTGTGCCAGTGTGTATGTGTGGTCGATATGTCAGTAAATCTAACGTTCTTACTTCTTGGAAATCAGATATGTTTGTGTGGCGTACACGCAGGACAGTGTGTGTGTGTATCTGGAGAGTACACACTATTCCGTTAACCAAGAACCCAAACTCTGCTTTCTCTCTCACGGACACACACACACTAGATGGACTTTAGGTTAAAAATAAAACGTAATTGAAAACAGGTGCATTGTGCTGAAGTGTACACAACCACACTAGCTACTGAGTGCTGAATAAATCAACGTGTCCAGGTTACAGAGTCATCACTATGGCTGCCGGGTCAGGACCAGGAGATTGGGTGACTATCCTGCCTGTCCTGCTGACCACAGAGCGGGGCAGGTGAGCGTCCTGATGTAGAGCTGCAGGCCTAACACTGTGCTAGGGGCTTGGGCACGGTCAGTCTCTAGGGTGCCCTTAGGGGCGGCTTTCTGACTCATTCATTGTAAAATGTCTGTTTTAAAACGGCTGTTGCTTCATAGACACTCTTGATGATTCATTTTTGAAAAGCATATTTGAGCAAACCGCACACACTGAATTCTTATATACACACATGTATTGTTATAGAATTCTTATTTCTGGGATGAAATGAACACTGTTCATTCAAAAATGTGGTTGATAATTCAATACAAATTGAAGTCAACAGCAGTAGTCAACACCATTTCTTCTTTTCTTACCTCATTTCTTCAGGTAAGATAATAAAAGTTTTTCATACCAGAAGGCAAATATTAATTTTAATAAAATAATATACATGTGTTCTTCAAATCATTTTTCTTTTTCTAGTCTGGCTAGAACTAGACTTTAGTTTGACAGTATTGTTAACTCTGACCCATTTATTGCCACAGGATTATACATTTTACTGAGCCTAGAAAGCACTTCTGAAAGCACTTCTGAAGTCACTCTAGACATTAATCTGAGGTTAATGTAAATGAACTCTGGAATGCATTCTTTTGTCAGTTCTTACCCCCCCCCCCACACACACACACACAAAAATAATAATAATAAATAAATAAAATGCACTTGTGAAGGCTTCCTCTTTAGGGGTTAATATTTAGGATTTCAGCAACAAAGCCAGACTGAAATTAAAGGAAACATGAGGTTTTACTGTGTACAGTGGTGAACTGAAACACTGAAATGAAACATGTGCATTTGTGCATTTTCTTAACCACAAATTCCACTTTACAACCCTTTTGAGTTTCCAAAGGCACATCAAAACTGCAGACTGTAATATCTGGCCGAGCCGTTGCACATCTTCAATCCCAGAGCAGGCGGGTGAACCGTACGAAAACGCAACCGTAGGAAAATGTAACATTTCTCATCCATTCCACTATACACATACACACATTAACATACCAGGGCGCTTAAAAAAATTTTGAGTCCAGACTACGTAAAAACGTACATAAGAAGTGATCTGTTTTGTATACAGTACTTCCGCTAATAGGCACTAGCTGGGACATATATAGGCCCAATCTCAAAGCCA
This sequence comes from Brachyhypopomus occidentalis, assembly GCA_020368025.1. Taxonomy (NCBI): domain Eukaryota; kingdom Metazoa; phylum Chordata; class Actinopteri; order Gymnotiformes; family Hypopomidae; genus Brachyhypopomus; species Brachyhypopomus occidentalis. The sequence continues at coordinate 2,672,834 of JAGXOD010000082.1, read as the reverse complement.
CACCAGCACATCCTGCCTCAGTCACCTGACTTTGTCTGAATGTCCTCACACATGTTCTTGTATCTTCAAAGCCATTAAACTCTGCTGACGTAAGCAGAATTGATTCTGGCTCTTGACAAGTACCACTTTCATATCCCAGAATTCCTTTCAAGGGGAGATTTGCTGAAACACAAAAAAAAACTTGTTCCTGTCATCCTGCACACGGCAAAGACTTGGGCCCAAGTTTTTATTCACTACCAAAACATCCCGTTCATTCTCTGGAAGGCGCCACTGGGGGAGGACGCAGGTCCTGCGAGGGAGACGTGTAGAGGGTGTCGGGCTGGAGGGGAACGCC